>CM029565.1:29416069-29428609 GCA_017309665.1 Coelopa frigida
TCGCTCCAACAGAAACGGCAATGATCGTCGAGGCGAACCTGCTGGACGAGTTGCACATTCTCCTCCAAGCTACTCTCCGCCTAGAAAACGTGCCTCATATTCTCCTCCAAGCTACTCTCCGGCTAGAGAAGCCTTCCGTTGTAAATGCTCTGAAAAACGAAATGAATTATCAGTCAAAATTTCTCCGGTTAGATGCGATTTACCATACAACTACAATGGAGATAGCCCTCCTTTACAATTGAGGAAGACGAAACAGCAATCCATTAATTATTCGGCACCTGATTTCGGATATGGATCTTCATCACCCACAAGAAACAGTCAGGTTGAGTGCATCGACGAAAGCGGTCCACACCCAGATTCACGGCTCTCTTATCCGACCGAAAAGACTAACCTAAGCGCTGTAAGGACAAAGAGGAAGTTGAATAACCTAACCCGGCAATCCCTTAATTCTTCATCACCCCCAAGAAACAGCCAGGTTGACTGCATCGAGGAAAACGACCCAAAGATGGATTCGCGGCTCTCTTATCCTATCAATCAGAGCGACCAAACTCCTGTAAGGACAAAGAGGAAGTCGAATAACCCAAACCGTCAATCCCTAAATTCGTCTGCACCTGATTTT
This sequence comes from Coelopa frigida, assembly GCA_017309665.1. Taxonomy (NCBI): domain Eukaryota; kingdom Metazoa; phylum Arthropoda; class Insecta; order Diptera; family Coelopidae; genus Coelopa; species Coelopa frigida. The sequence continues at coordinate 29,416,689 of CM029565.1, forward strand.
GGTTATGGATCTTCATCACCCACAAGAAACAGCCAGGTTGAGTGCATCGAAGAAAGTCTTCCAAACACAGATTCACGGCTCTCTTATCCGACCGAAAAGACTAACCTAAGCCCTGTAAGGACAAAGAGGAAGTCGAATAACCTAAATCGGCAGTCCCTTAATTCTTCTGCACCTGATTTTGGATATGCATCTTCATCACCCACAAGAAACAGCCAGGTTGACTGCATCGAAGAACACGACCCAAAGATGGATTCGCGGCTTTCTTATCCCATCAATCAGACTGACCAAACTCCTGTAAGGACAAAGAGGAAGTCGAATAACCTAAACCAGGAAGATTGCATCGAAGAAACCATTCCAAACACAGATTCACGGCTCTCTTATCCGACCAATAAGGCTGACCAAACCCCTATAAGGACGAAGCCACGAAAAAGCCAGACCTTGGATCAATCTAAATCTAATTATAACAATAACAAATCTAAACCTAATTACAACCAAAATCAGTCTAAATCTAATTACAACCATAATCAATCTAATTCCAATTACAACTCTAATCAATATAACTCCAATCAATCTAAATCTAACTATAACTTTTCTGCGGACTCACCGGACTCACAGTGCATAATAGATGATATAGTTGGACCCAGTTCGAATGCAGGAAGTCGCGACGTCTGTGTTCAATCCTCCCTCATCTGCTGCTGTGGACATTGCCATTCGCAACTGCCACCAATCCCAAGTTACCACCAAACGCCACCTAGTAATAACGCGGCTATGCTATCCCAGAATCCACCGCAGTGCTGCTCTTCTGAGTCCTCATTAGTCCTAGACAACAATACAGAATCAAATCCTCTCGACTCTTGCTTCCCTGTTGTGAATACATCCGGAATACAATCAGGACCCGTTTGCACTTGTGCCATGCATTCCCAAGTTTCTCACGGGCCGTTCGGTCCCCCAAATCACTTTGAGGACTCCCCCACTGATGATATTAACAACTGTGAACCCCAAGACCCTGTACCTGAAACGCTTGAAAATAATTTCTGTGGTTTCAATTGCAGCTACCCGACGACACCAGGTCCGGAGTACTACGAAAAACTAGTGGCTGCCAACGCGGCTGCAGCAACAGGCGGTATCTGTCGAAACCACAACAACTTGGACTTCTGCTATCCCAGCAAAGCCATACCGAACAGTATCACTGGGGTCCAGAATCAGAACAACAACGCTCTCGTAACGGGTTGTAATTGTAATTGTGGCTGCTCCTCAATTGTATACGACATGTCGACCGACTGCGAGTATGCCGACAAGGACTCCTCCGTGCGGGTCGCGGTCCGGTAAGTTATCAATATATTCTTGTTAATCCATAGTAACGTGGTGGCCAAGGGCACATTCATTAATGCCGGAGAGGGTTTGAAGTTTTCAAATGAAATTCGTCACTTTTCACCACTTGTTCTAAAGTGTACATCGATGAATATTCCCACCAACAGTTGTCCACTTTACATACATTTCCATGAGTTTGATAACTTCAATTTGAACCCCTCTGGGATATACGATCGATTTAACAATCACAATCTTTTTCTAGGAAATAAAGACAATACCGATGTCAAACGGTTTAAATTTGATAATTTGATTCAATAACAAGTTTACCTTCTGAAGTCGGCAGCTACTAATAGCGTTGATGATGTGAGTGTTGTTTTGTATGTTGGAAAGAAATACCTGTTGGCACCTCAAAACTTGGCCCAATGTCACTCTTGACCGAAGCCAAATATCACTAGCTCGTATATTATTAATGAACAAATACTATCTTATGAGAAAAAATCACTTGTTGTGCGTTGTTTACTGCACTGTGGTTACCGATAACAATTCTCGGGGGTTCGGGGAGGTCAGGGACTGATCAAACGGATCGACAGAACTATGAAATTACTATTTACCTTGCAATTAACGTAAGTCGAGTGGCGTTCGAATCTGTTCGAATGAATATTGATTCGTTCGCATATGCGCGATGCTTCCAAATCGGGCTCTCTCAATGCGCGTTTAGTGCGATTTGTATTTGTTGAGGGGGATCGATGATGGAGTCGTGGGAGATGATCTCATGTTTGATGACCGTCCGATCGGACGCCGACGAACGACGTTTGGCGATGTTCAGCAAGTCAAATATTGACTATGCAAATCCATGTTTAATGCGGCCCTCATGAGACCGACCAATGTCAGCATGTGTTTGCAAACGAATTTCAATTTATGTGTGTGTTTATGCTTTATCGTAATTTTTATCAGTGAGTACTAGGAATACCGGTAAATCTTCTGTCTGAACTCCATTGAATATGTCTGTCTTCGATGTGTGTTTAAATATATATTGGCGCTTCTCGGGTGGTGCGCCCAATTTCACATCATTACTTGAAATCAGATCATTACCAAATGACACACATTTTAGACTTTCTGATCACGTTTGATCAACACTCACAAGGTAAGAAACGTTACGACTTGTGGCGCATGCGATGACAGCTACATTGACGACGTGTTTACAATAAGTTTCATTAAATTTCTCGTAATGTATGTAAACAAGTACATTAAGTATTCGCGATGTTTGTATTCATATTGTCATGTTTTTCGACGTTTTGTCGTGCTTTAGTGAGTGAGTGCGTGAACTTCCTGAAAAGAAAAGTCGTGCGACACTTGGCCAACAACTTCCGCAAAATACGAACATAAAACGAGTTGCCTTTTTTGTCCCGTGGAGAACTGGGAAAACAATTGAATGGAGCGATTGCAAAACAAAGCAAAAAACAAAAACCTTAAAGAATTCAATTCAACTGAATGATACTCTATGTCAGTCAGCGTTACCTATTCCAGAAGCAGCGTGTATGACATTGAAATTCTGTATTGCACTGAAATCCAGTTCCATATTTTATTTATGGCATTCCCCCATCGCATCTGGTGCCTCCCCACACATCCTCTTTCATACCCGGTGGTCTGTCTGTGAAGGTCGTTCGTTCGTATTCACTACGTAAATCTCTAATTCATTTAATTACGCTAAGTATTTGATTGTAAGGCACGATACGATGATTTTGTTTCTGCTACTCATTCTCATATGTGGGTGAGAAACAAGTATTTTTATATGAATGCAATCCATTCAATATACCAAATCCACTTGTGCAATCTTGAGTTCATTATACAATTTGTCTATAGATTTAGATAGATATATTATTAAATGGTGAAATATGAAGTTATTTTAGAGATGCCAAAATTATGTAATTGAATATTTCTGGTTAGATGTGGTCTCCAGTCCCCGAAGTCTATTAGATATTTAAACTGGTCTAATAGTTACTATATTAAAGTCAACATAAACTTAACTTTATTATATGAACTTGCTAAATGGAGTCTCGTAATTAAAACTGGTGTCGTGTCCCAAGTGTTACATGATATAACTCCAGCAAGTACTATGATAATAAAAACAACAGAGGATATCTTCATAACAACAACTACCAACACACGACTTACTGTACAATGAAGACACAAGGTGGAGAGCTCATTGCACATTTTGTCGACGGCTGCAGCAGTCTGTGGCTGCTGGCTCGTCTACGTCAGCAGTTCTAATGACTGGCCAACTGACTGACAGTCGATTTTTCACACAAAAGTGTGATGTGCACTTCAGCACGAGTTTTGTTGGTTGTACACTGGACGTACTGGACGTATATATTGCGAACAAATGGAACAACCTTTATTTTTTTTAAATTTTAAATGAAAATTGACACTGCATGACGAACGTATGTTTGTATGGATGCATTGAGGTCTGTTGGGATAACACACGGACGTGGTTGGAATGCATCCACGGTAACACTGTAGGATTTTCACAATAGGTTTTGTAAACATCGAAACAAAATGCATTGCTGACGGCATAAAATTCCATTTTATGTTATAAATTCATATCTTGAATCTAAAATGAATCAACCCAATGAGTGTGAGGAGCTGGAGACTTCTATTACTTTCCTCATTTTTAAGGTTTTGAAGGTCTATTTGAAGGAAATTCATAAAAATTTATTTGTTTTCTATAAATCTCGATATTTTAGTTATTTCGATTAGTAGTTCTCATCGAACAAATCAATTGGGGATGAATCACTCGATCGCGAATCAAAGTCAAAGTAAAATAGAAAAATCAAGAGAAAAACTGGTAACTGCCGGCATTTGCACTCATTTGGCAAATGCCGGCAGTTACCAGTTGAAAAATCCATCAACTCCAGCAGCTGCGTTTGATTTAGACATTTCGGAGGAGCATTCACAAACGCCAGCCGTCCGACCGGACGACGGGCAATTGTTTTTATTGAATTATCGATGGCAGCGAGTGCGTTGAATCTTAAAATCTCAACCTCTGAATGGGAGTTGAATTTGAGACGTTGAATTGAAAGGTGTACAATCGTCGGTGGAACTGAATGATTGCGCGTATGAGCCACGAGATCTTGGGGTTGCCCTATTTGGTGTTGTTGTGGGCCCCGTGAAATTTATTGGGCTTAAATAATTCGGCATTTTCGGAGACACGTTCACAGACACCGACACCGAGTCGCAGACAATAGAATGAAATGCTGAATGAAATTCGGTGATCTGCTTTCGTTGAAATTCTGCATGGGCGTTGAAGAAATTGACATTTATGCACTTTGCAGATTTATTGAGACATGATTTAATTCTATACTCCAAAAACTTCAATCGACCGAACTTTCCAGACATTTTAATCGATATATTCTCATAAGGCAGAAAGAAAACTTTTTAGGGTTTTTTTAAGCGAAAATTTAAACACAGTTTTTACTTTAATTCTGTTCAAAATTACAGGAAGATTTTCCTTTATCCATTCCCGGTTCAAAATTCCACAGACGTCGACGCTGAACCAGACGAATTGTAGCGGAATTAAGAATCAGAATCATTTGAACATATTCTGTTGTAACTTTGAAAGCCAAATAAACTATATTCATTCGGACAACGGTCTCAGTATTTAATTTTGTCATAGGTTGTTCATAGGGATTAAAATAGGTGTTGCTGTTGGCACCACCCACGCACCTCTGAAATTAAAGGAGATTAGAGTAATCGATACGGAGGAGGCTTTATTTTCTAATGGTCGATTGATATTTTTCAACGCAATTTCCAGTTCTTTGGCTAGGCTCACGGAATAGCGCTTGACGCTGACCTTGAAGTGCTTCAAGCAACCTACCGTTTGAGTCCGAGAAATAACTTATTGCAATATCGCCTGCGGCATTCGGCTAGCATTCAGTTGTTGGTGGCACATTGGGCCAGCCACACGATGCCTCCATTGTTTCCATTGGCTCGCCCCGAAGTCAATAACCAGAAGTCTCAAGCGCCGAACTCCATTAGCTTGTGTAAAAGATAAACCTCGTGAAATAAAAGCGATCGGTCGAATGATCGATCCACGACCTGCTTGATGAATGACAAATAAATCAAAAATCGTGCAATGAACATTTCATTGTGTTTTTTGGAATACACATACATACTGTTCGAACGTTATTCCACACCCGCAGTCAGAACTCTTGAACACTTGTCTGTCGTTTTACTACATCACAGGCTTATTGTCTGTCTGTCTGTCCGGCCATCTATCTGCCTGTTTGTCTGGCAGCTCAGTCAGACAACAATTCTCATGGATGTCGATAAATTCACCATTTTACTAGGTATGTGTTCACAGGTTGTAGGTGTTTTGTTTATCAAAATTTCAAAACAATCGAGAATAGAAAGTCAAACCGGCTCCTGAAGACCGTTGTGAAGAGTTATGTCATATCTGTGGTCTATATTTTAAACTTGCATCATTCGACATATTTCCGTTGGGGGGTGAAGTGCGGATGCCGTGAAGTCATCGTCAATTATTCAATATACCAAAATACTAAGAATTCGGATGACGATTATCTGTTTAGCCTTTATGGAGATCAAGGTCTCTTTGAAGAACTAAAATATAATGTTGAGGTCAAGTTTAATAGTTGAATGCCATTGATTAAGCATATACTTGTCTCTAAGTTAAAATATTATTTAATATTTGAAAAAAAAAAAGAATTGGAGATGCCGGGGATTGAACCCGGGGCCTCTCACATGCAAAGCGAGCGCTCTACCACTGAGCTACATCCCCTACATTGGTATGCGTGCCCAACGTGCCTCTGATCTTCCTGTACTCCTTTTGATCCCTACTCTTCCTCAAAAAGGTACTTCGTTCGATGAGAATTTTCATTTTGAGATTTATCAGTCATTGCAGAAAAAAAAAACTATAAGTTTTTCCGGAAAAAAATTACGACAAAACACAATAAAAGATGCACGCTTACGAATTGTTTTACGGTCAGACCCAGTCGACCATCAACTGCCTGTACATGTTGGTGATGTGCATCCTGCCGATGCTGTGGTTCGGAGACTGCAAGAAGACCATGTCTTTGCTGTTCAAGAAAATCCAATTACCAAATTTCGAGGAGAGCAAAAATTTCGAATTTGAGTTTCCCCAAAATCTGCAAATAATTCTCATCCTCCTGTCAATCGGTGTCTACTATTGGCATCGTCGTTGGCGGCTGTGGCTGCAGGATCAGCGCTGCGAGATTCTCCAGCGTGAGGCTTCCTTCACCGACACGCAGGAGTTGCACGAGTTAAAACTCAAGCTTTTGGAGAAAATCAATAAAATCGTGGAGGATACGATATCGAAACCCCTGAAATATATGTCGAGTGGGTTGAAGCCAGATCGAAGATATGGCACATATTTAGGTGGGAATTATCCTCCTCCGACTAATAAACACATGGAGAACATTGTCGAGGAAAATCGCGATACTGACAATTCCACCGATGTGGAACAGTGTGCGGCAGCGAAGAAGACCGTGAAGCGGAAGTCCTCGTCTCCCCGGCATGGAGTGTCTTTGTCCAAAATGCAATAAGAAGCATGTTCTAATGTTTTGTATATTTTTCTCCTCTCTTACTAGCAATAAATTACAATTTTTTATAATTTTTGTGAGTTGTGTATTTTGACTCAATTGACTTTTAACCGGTATATTTGCAACATGGTCACCTTAGAGATAAATATGAATGGTTTCAATGAAAACTTCTGGCAAGCGTTTTCCCATAGGGGATGTAGCTCAGTGGTAGAGCGCTCGCTTTGCATGTGAGAGGCCCCGGGTTCAATCCCCGGCATCTCCAATTTTTTTTTAATATACTTTTTTTTTTATTGTTTTCCTTAAAATATTTACATTATTGATTATTTTGTCTCGTTTTAACTTTAATACAATTGTTGATATTGAAAATAATCAAAAGCATTAAAAAACAATTTAAAAAAAAGTTATCGCCCGAGCAGGGACTTGAACCCTGGACCCTTGGATTAAAAGTCCAATGCTCTACCGACTGAGCTACCCGGGCACATGTAGTGGTGTCTTCAAATGTTGCTTAGATTACTGTGGCTCATCTCTCGGCGATCGATATCGCAGAAAGAACATTCTTATTTTAGATTATCAACACTGATAGACTATAGAACTTTTGAATAATTGGATTTATTTCATTGAAGAATTCGGCCGCAGAATCCGCGCGAAGTAATCGACATGTGTCGCATCTGTACAACGGTTACACCCTCAGAGCCTCACGTCATCCTTGGACAGGACAAAGCCTTCACATTCGACTATGTCTTCGACATCAATGTGACACAAGTACATAACGATATTCTAACCTATGTGTCCTGTAATCAACTAATTCTGTTATATTTCTTCTCGATTAAAGTGCGAAATCTACTCTGCCTGCGTGGAACGTCTCGTCGAGGGAGCGCTCCGTGGCTACAATGCCACGGTATTGGCCTACGGACAGACGGGATCCGGCAAAACCTTCACCATGGGCACCGGATTCGATCGCGAACTCAACGAAATGCAGCAGGGAATCATTCCGCGTGCTGTTCGCCACATATTCTCGGGCATCGAGGAGATGCAGTGCAAGGAGTTCGAGGCGAGCGGATCGCCAAGCATCGGCGGCTTACAGTTCAGTGTCGCGGCCCAGTTCATGGAGCTGTACAATGAAGACATCATCGATCTGCTGGATCCGTACAATAAGAGTCGCGCATTTAAAATCCACGAGGATGGCACTGGCCAAATTACAGTGAGTGGTGCAACCATTCAGCCCATACATGGGCCACAGGATGCCTTGAAGTGAGTCGCAAACATACCACAAACCATCATCTTTGTCCATTAACACTATTTCCTTCCTTCCTTTCTCGCGTAGATGCCTGCAGCAAGGAGCTTTAGCGCGAACAACCGCCTCGACGCAAATGAACGACCAATCGTCGCGTTCACACGCCCTCTTCACCATCCTCATCCGGCGACAGCGGGTGGTCTCTTCGGAGGAGTGCGGTCTGCCCGAGGGCGATCTGGAGACGCTCACCTCAAAGTTCCACTTTGTCGATCTGGCCGGGTCGGAGCGTCTGAAGAGAACGGGCGCGACGGGTGAACGTGCCCGTGAAGGCATCTCCATCAATTGCGGTCTACTCGCGCTGGGCAACTGCATTTCGGCCCTGGGCGACAAGTCGAAGAGAGCCACTCACGTACCTTACCGCGACTCGAAGTTGACGAGGCTGCTGCAGGACTCACTGGGCGGCAACAGCCAAACTCTGATGATTGCCTGCGTGTCGCCGTCGGATCGCGACTTTATGGAAACACTGAATACGCTGAAATACGCGAACCGAGCTCGAAACATCAAGAACAAAGTGCAGCTCAATCAGGACCAGAGTTCGCGGACAATTTCGCAGTTGCGGCGAGAAATCGCAGCACTGCAGTTGGAGCTCTTGGAGTACAAACAGGTGAATCGACTCCTTTACGTCTCTCTTTCCTCAAACTAACTCTGGCTTTTGTTCCATCATCGTAGGGTAAACGCCTCACCGATGCCGAAGGTAACTCCTCCATCTCGGACACATTCCACGAGAATGCAATGCTGCTGGCCGATAACAAGCGTCTGCAACAGCGTCTGAAAGCCATGCAAGAGACCATAAATGTTCTAACTGATAATAACGTGACCTTGAAGTTGGAAAAAGAAACGCATGGTTGGTCTTCGTCGTCAGACTCTGATAGATCTGTAACCAATATGGTTGCTGGCTATTTAAGTGAAATTGAAAAATTGCAGGCAAAATTAATAGAGTCCGAAGAAATGTACCAGCAACTGAAAAAAAGTGCCTCAACAGCCGCGGGCATCGCGTCTCGTGGCCTTACTAAAGCCCGGAACAGCGGTGAAAGTAAGTTCAACTTTGATTAATTGTGTGATGATCTTATTCCACATTGAATCTGTCTTTCTTAGGCCCCGATGAATTGATCAACTTGGCCAAGCGTGAACTCGAGAAGGATCGGGAGTTGCTGATGTCTCGTAGTCTGCCCGGTTTCCAAGAAGATGCCAACAACTCGAACAACGTGGTCGTCAGCAACAACGATTCATGCGACAGCGATAGCGACACCGAATCCGATGATAAGAGTAAATTTCAAATATCTTTCGCCTATACTCAAACTTTTATTCACGAAATTATTGTGTGTGTTTTAGCCAATGAAATACAAGCAGATCTCAATGATATCAACTCGGACATTGAAATTAAGACCAAGCTTATCGAGCAATTGGAGTTGTCGCAACAACGCATGCAGATGATGCGGATGCACTACGAGGAGAAGTTGACCGTGTTGAACTGTAAAATAGCGAGCACCCAGAAAGAACGTGACCAGGTTCTGGCCAATATGGGTAATAGTTCACAAAGTCTGCCTTCATCACTGGACATTAAATTAATCTCATTTATCCGACAGGTCCTAGCCAAGCAAATCAACCAACTGACAAAGTGAAGAAGGTCAAAGAGGAGTATGAGCGGAAAATCAACGATATGCAACGCGAAATGAAGAAGTTGCAACAGGCACAGCGGGAACATCTGCGCCAGCAGAGGGAACTGCAAGCACAGGAGGCCAAACTGCGCAACTTGCGCGCCGAACTGACTGAACTGAAGTGCATGAAGGTAAGAAGGTTTTATTGGTCTCTACGTTGATAATCTAATCTAAACATCTAATTCTCTCCACACAGACTCGGCTGATTCGTAAAATGACCGATCAGACCAATCGACACAAGGAGGAAGAAACCCGCAAGGCTCGTGAAATAGCGCAACTCCGGAAGGAGCAACGTCGCCAACAGAACACAGTGAAATCGCTGCAAGCCCAAGTCCACGCCAAAGAACAAATCCTCAAACGAAAGACCGAAGAAGTGTCCGCACTGCGACGCAGCCAACGCGGCTCACTCAGCCAGAAGGCAGCTGGTCGTGTGGCTGCCAAAAAGGATGCGACTACTTTCAACACTCGAGGCGCACGCCAACGTTGGGATAATCTTTATCGCGCCATAACGAGGGCGGCGCGCAACAAACAGGCTGTGGTCCAGTTGGAAAAGGAGCTGGAAAGACTGATGACCGAACGGGAGACACTCAGTCGAGATTTGGCGAATGTTCGCAGTCGTCAGCGTGTGAGCAACAGCGTTGAGTTGGCCAACGAGGAAGACACGATCAAGTCGAATCTGAGCTATGTTCAGGACAATATCGCGCATGTGCAACAGGCGATTATGGAATTCGAGGAGGGCAAGGACACCAGCAACGATGCACAGAGTCTGCAAACACTAATCGGCAACGTTCGCAATGTGGATGAGGCAAAGTTTCTGCTTGAGCATTTAACAAATAGCGCAATAATGTTTTCGTGCAATTCAGCGCTTACCCAGAATCGCCTGGCCGAGCACGAGTCTCTGTTGAAGGAGGTGCAGCAAGAGAGCGGCATCCAGCAGCAGTTGCTGCAGCACTTCCTTGCACAGAACAACTCGGTCCAGATATCGGAGCTCTTCGAATCGTTGAACCTGGGTGGAAAGTTGAATGCGAACAACTTGAGTGGCTCGCAAAAGTCTCTGAACAGCAATTGCACCTACGACATTCCGTCCGAGGGACTCATGACCGGCTCCTACACGATCCAACCGGCCTCCTCCAGCCGCAGTCCATCGCCAACGCCAACCGTTGACTTGTGAGTACTAGTTTGAAAAGGTCCTCAACTTCTCTATTCCACTGGGCCCCTTAATAATTATTCGTAGCATTCAGTAGAATGATTGTAATTATTGTAAACTATGATTTGCTAACGTGGTTTCATTTTTTGCTTCCATCGCAAGACATTCAAGAACCGTCAAAATTCAATTGAGGGACAATCAGAAATTCTCAAGAAGCAATCATGCATTCGAAAGTGTGGGCATGAAGTGACCCCTTGATGGGTGTAGAAACAAGAAGAATCTTCAAACGTCTCGCTCGAAGAGTTTCAATAAGCCCAAAATAGAATCGTGGTGTTTCTTTATACTACCTCTAATGCTGATGTCATTGAATAAATTGTCCTTACCATTGATTGTACACATTTAACCGTTCGTCCTTACTTTTTCCCTTTGAAAAATCTCCACAGAACTAATGAGAAAAACGCCAAAGTTCGCAGACGCACCGCCCAACCGCAGGACCTTCTGTTCGGCGACAGCGAAGTCAGTCACAATGGGGTAAGAAAATACTTTTTGCGTTTCCCTTCGACTGGTTTAAACTTTAATAAACAAATGATTTTCTTTTGCATAGCAGGATGATGCCATGACGCGCTCGTACACCCAGCAAGAATCGTCGTCTCGCAGCATCAATCCTCTGATGCGTGTTCCCAGTGCACCGGGTTCATTGAAGTATGCTTGGAATGATTTTAATTGTGAAAATACCATAATTATATTTCGATCAATTTACAGGCAAGCACTCAACTCTCCCTCGCTAACCAAGAAGAACATCGAAACCGCATTGATGACCGCAGCTCAGCCGCAGTCGCCACGTCTCGCTCGCCGGGGAATCCCCAACAAAGGATCACCTGGGTTGTAAGTATTCCAGTTCCCACTCTCACTCGCACAATATTTGCTAAAAACTT
>CM029565.1:29428709-29698408 GCA_017309665.1 Coelopa frigida
AAATCAACATTAGTTGATTTCGCAGTGCGACTGCTTCTCGACCTCATCGCGGGTCGAAGGCTTCGATCGGTTAAGCCGACTAAGGCACCACTCAATCTTCGTGAGTATCTTTAAATACTCCGAAGACTTTTCGTTGTTCGGCGGTGTCTCCATCAGCTTACTGACCTCCGCTATCTTCGACGCCACGGCACCCTGGTCTTCCTCAAAGTGGAACGGATATCCAGCGAAGCAGTCCACTGACCCGAGACGTTCCAGATGCCTCGACGCCCTCAAGGACTTCCGCATCCCATCAACATTCGTCACCGGAAGTCCTCGAGATTCCATCTCGTAGGCCAACTCCTCCTGTGACAGCCTGTTGACTTCCATCCTGACAGCAAAAGAACAGAAACAATAACCAAAAAAAAACAACGAAAACGGTTCGAACTATTCTCTTCGTCCCTGAAGAGAATCAACCGAAAAGTACAAAAATTATTCAAACAAAAAAACGTAAAAAGGCAGAACAGCCAAACAGAATCAACGAAAATTCGAGAAAATGAAAGAGTGAAAAGGATATAAAAAAATAAAATAAAAAAAAACACAAAAAAAGAGAAAATGCAAAAAAATAAATTATAAATATAAGAATTAAAAAAGAAATAAAATGAATAAAATAATAACCAGTAAATAAAAAAAACTAAGTATACAACACAATGTGAAATAAAAATATAAATATAAAAGCAAAATAAAAGCCTAGGTGCCAAGCCGCCTGACTCAGACAACAAACTCCGCGGGTTATGGGTGAAAATATATGTATATTTTCCCACTCAATTTACCCACGTCTCGCGCGGCTTGCACCAACTCAAACTGTCCCTACAGAATAAAAGGAACAGACTCACCAAAGAAAATGAAGCGAGAATCGTGAACTGGCCGCGTCTCGAAACCAACCAAGTCTTCGAACACGATTCGCTTCCACTGCACAAGGAAAACAAAACCTGTAAGTACAACCAAAATTAATTCTTGCACATTTTATTAATTTTTACCGTTTCTTCAAAAAACTGATTTCTACAGACAGACACACAGACAGACCGACAGACAGACGGACATCGCTAAATCGACTCAGTAGGTGACACTGATCAAGAATATATATACTTTTCCATACCTACGACCTCTCCTTTAATGCGTTACAAACGGAATGACAAAATGAATATACCCTTACCCACAGAGTGTAGGGTATAATTACCCACAGGGTGTAGGGTATAAAAATAAGGCGATTTTTCGGTTGGGTGTATTTGAAACTTTAAGGCCAATTGCTTAATCACGAGCTCGGTGCATGGAGGGGGGAGAGAAGGTTGCTCTTCCGCGGGACGGTGAGGATCCTCCTCAATGAGCGCTTCGATCTCCAGCCCTTCATCCCCGGTCGATTCTTCCCGGAGAGAAGCCCACGATCTTTTTGGATCACTGACTCTCTCTCCGAAAGGAAACCGCCCTCGCCCTCGAACCTATCACAACCGAGCACCGTTTCGAGACTTGAACGGCTACTTTCGCATTCAAGCCCGCGCACTAAGTGACTCTGAACTATATCAGAGCTATCGGAGGTAGACTGTCGTGGGGTACCTTCAGGGTTTTGTACCTGAGAGGTAGATGGGGGCGAGCTTCCATATCGACTGGACTCTTCCGAAGTCGATTGATTAGAAACATCGCGATGCAAAAGGGTGTGGTGGCGTTGTTTACACGTTCCACAATTAAACGCACTTTTGCAATCTCGAGAATACGACAAGCAATTCAGGCACAAGTTCAGCCGTCGAACTGTTGCAAAACCGTGTTTTTGCTATCATCTCAAAAAATCTAGGACACGGTATTAGAGTGTGCATTAGAACAAAGTCTGCAATATGTCACCTTATTGATATTTGCATAGTGAGAATTTATGCGTCTTGTTTCGAGATTATTCTGAGAAGTCGTAACTTTCACAGACGCACTTGAAGTTGTTGCACTTCGTATATTAAGAAACTGTTTCCAACGTCTGGATACGACTCGTCAAGAAATTGTCCATGTCCGCCCCACCGTGGGATTTCGGACTTGGAAACAATACCTTGCTCCCACAATAATAGCGTAGCCTCAGGTAGCCGAGTGGAACATAAATATACAAAAATGGCGTCCCAATTGCTGATATCCATATCATACAATTGCAACGCTGAAATGCTATTATTTATGTCGCACTGCAGCTTTTTAATGGAACTTCCTGATTCCACCTGGACTACTGGGAGATTAAACAGAACGTTAAGTTGGCTGTTTATGAGGATTCTTTTATTTTCGTACCGGTGTGCGAGATTTTGCCAAGCGGTAGCGAAACCGTCATGAGTGAGAGGCGATTTCTGAACTATATCTTTCGCCTCTCCACGAGTCTTCTGATTTAAATAGTAGAGCTTCTCTACTGGGGTCAGCCGCCTATTCGACATATAAATCGCGGTGAACATGTCTCTGAAAGACGGCCAGGACAAGTAGTCACCATGAAAAACATCGATATCTACCGGAGGCAGATTGATGCTGTGACTAGACATGGGAAGGGGAACAATTTCCTTTGGTTCGGAAATTGATTGACTAAATTCATGAATTAATTGATTCATTTTACCCATGCATCGGACATAAGCATCGTAACAAAAACGATACTTAACTTTGAGAGTTGTCAAATCTGTTGCCCCATCGTCGGCTTTGTCTGTGGATCGTCGATGTAAGACCGTCTCATACGACGGCTTGAAATCTAGCCACAAAGATTTTAACTCGTCCTTTTGCACCTTAAGTGTGAAAGGAGAGTGATCAGACAATGGAGTTGAATCAAATTCAGACTCGAAAACAACAACGTCATCGGTAACCCGAATGAAAGTCTCGTAGAAGGACATATTAAACTTGGGTTAGTACTAAAAACTCGGACCAAACAGAAATCTAAAAATCGGAATTCGAAAAAACAAGAAAATTGTCGCACACAAAAACCACAAATGTTCTTGAGTGAAGGCTGAAGCACATAAAGGGCGTTGGAAGCGTCGCGTTGAGAGCGTTGCCGTTGGTAACGCCGAGCCGAACACATAGACCGCTTTGAAGTGTGAAAATTAAAAATGATTTTCTCTAAATTTTAGACATTTTTATGAAAGCAAACGTTGTTCTTCTATTCAAGAATTCATTATTTATCAATCCCTCAAATATTTCATGAACAAATTTGTTATTCATTGAATATTTTGATCAACAAAGCGTTTGAGGCGCGTCAAAAGTTGAACATTTCTCAACTTCGAGCGTCACTTCAAACGCCTCGTTGACGCGCCTCGTCTTATGTGTTCGCTCCCGTAAGAAACAATGTATTTCAACTCGTCTGTCAACGATGAAGTCTGACGCGAAGCGGCTAACGCTCCGAATGTGCTCCAGTCTTGATCCTCAAATCACTCAGGCCAACGCGAAAATATAAAAAAAATATAATATATTAAAAACATATAATTTAATATATTTAATATATAATATATTAACTAGCGCACCGGGGTCGCTTCGGTCCGCCGGTTTGCCTGGTCCACCCAGGCAAAATCTGTTAACTTCGGCCAGGCCGAAGTTTACATACCCTACACCCTGCATACAACGTTTATTAAAGGAGAAACTGTGAATTTCTATCAATAATTAGTGAAAATGCGTCATTTCACTTTCATAACTGTGGTGTCGCGAGCTCCTTCACCTATTAATATATTATCGCGCGTCGCGCACCGATCGCGGTCGGATTCTTTTATTTTTTTTTTATGTAAACAAACAATCGAACGACGGACACACACGAATCGCGTTTTTTTCTTTATTTGACAAGTGTTAAAGAAAACCGATCGAAGGAGATCGACAGGGGAATTGCCAGCTGCTCAGACGGAGCGGGGGCGGGTTCAGTGCAGTGCAATACAGGGTGTACCCTAATATTTATTTAAATTATTAATTATATGATAATTAATAATTTTTGCACTACACCGCAAAATGGACGCCGCCACTCGATGCGGATGAAATGGCGAATACACTAAAACAAATTACACTGAGGAAAAAAAACTATAACCGACTTTCGGGTTCCCTTACTGAACCCTCACACGATTCCGACCAGAATCTATTCACCTGTTTAATCAAACTAGGCTCGGTATGCGACGCTGAAAGACAACATAAAGAATCCATCAACCATCAAACCATCTGCCTGCTGACAATCGGGCTTCACACTTTGGCAAACTTGACATCCTCTTACATATCTTACTACATCTACCTTCATTTTAGGCCAATAATATCTTTCTAACAACCTAGCATGCGTCTTCCTAGCACCCATGTGCCCCGCCAATGGGTGATCGTGACACTCTCTCAGAACTTGCCTTCTCTCGCCTTTCCCTACAACCTTTTTCCACATGTACTCGCTCTGGTTCGCACCAAGAGTTCCTGTTCTAACATATTTATATAGGATACCACCATCTATTCTCCACGCTGGAAAATCGATGGGGTTCCTCTCGACTTCCCGACGTATCTTCGCAATCCATGGGTCCTCAGTGGCCTCCTCCACTTCGCTGACCACTGGAACTGTCCGTGACAACATGTCTGGTACGACGTGGTCTTTTCCCTTGCGATGCACGATTTCGAAATCGTACTGCTGGAGTTTTAACGCCCAACGGGCCAACCTACCGCAAGGGTCCTTCAAATTATTCAACCAGACGAGTGAATAATGGTCGGTAATGACCTGAAAAGTGACACCCTCAACGTATGGCCTACATTTTTCAACTGCCCATAGAACCGCCAAACACTCCTTTTCCGTAGTAGAATAATTCCTCTCACTCCTACTAAGCGACCTACTTAAATAAGAGATAACTCTCTCTC
Organism: Coelopa frigida; assembly: GCA_017309665.1. Lineage (NCBI taxonomy): Eukaryota > Metazoa > Arthropoda > Insecta > Diptera > Coelopidae > Coelopa > Coelopa frigida. The sequence goes on from CM029565.1 coordinate 29,433,552, forward strand.
CGTCATCAAAATGCTGCGCAAGTACGGCTCCCACTCCGAAATTCGACGCATCAGTTTGAATTACAAAAGGGCGATCAAAATCAGGGCAAAACAGAACCGGGGCTGTGACCAGACGCTCCTTGGCTTGGAGAAAACTCTGCTCACACTCCGAATTCCATGAAAATCGCTTATTCTTTTTGAGAAGCTCCGTGAGGGAAAGACCGCACTTCCTTAACGTTTCGAGGGGCTGGGATTTTCAGCATAGCCTCAACCTTCTCCGGATCAACATGCAGCCCCTGACGATCAACAACATAGCCCAAGTACTTTAAAGAGGAGAGACAGAAGTAACATTTGTCCCTATTCAACCTGAGCCCAGCATCGCAAACTCTTCGGAGCACCTCCTTCAGAACTTCAATGTGCCTATCGAAGTTATTGGTGACAATAATTATGTCATCGAGATAAACGATATGGGGTTCTAAATCAGCCCCTATGACTGTGTCAATAAACCTTTGCCAAGTTGCAGGAGCATTGTGCAGTGAACGACCTAGACTCTTCCTCTACCGGAATTTGCCAATACGCAGATTTAATATCTAAGCTAGAGAGATATTTCGCATCTCTCAGCTTATCCAAAGTGGCTGAAACGTAAGGAATAGGATAGCTATCGCGTTCCGTGTTTTTATTCAAAGTCCTATAATCGACACAGAACCTATAACTATTATCTTTTTTTCTAATCATCACCAGTTGAGACGCCCAAGGACTATGGGATACCTCTATCACGTCTTTTTGAAGCATAGCTTCAATCTCTTCATCAATCCGTCTCTGAATGGCTGGGGAAACTGGATAATACCGTTGCTTGACTGGTTCTACATTTGGCTTAATCCGGATCCGATGTCCGACCAAATGAGTACATCCAAGCCCCTCCGGGATTCACTTAAAAGTCCTAGAGATAAGTTCTTCAAGCGACTCTGCTTCTCCAACCGACAACTCCGATCTTTCCACTATCGTCGCGACTGACGAAACCTCAACTTGGTCTGAAAACATCCATTGATTTTTGGCCAAGTCTGGGACAATTCCAGCCTTGGTCCAAAAATCGACACCAAGAATTAGATGTTGTGGAAGTCTAGGAATTACTAAGCATTCCAACAGGACCGACTTGCCCTCTACCTCGATCGGCAGCGAAACCACTCCCTTCACTGGGACAACCTCTCCGTCCGCAAGGACAACTCTAGAGACACCTGACGATACAAGATTTAATCCCCAACTCTTGAAAATGTCCCATCCTGGACAACCAATAATTGTTCGAGTTGCCCCTGAATCGAGCAAACCTCTGAACGAAACTCCAAAAATCCTAACACCTAAGTATGGCCTATTATCTACTCCTTTTCCTACCAGTGTGAAGCTCAACTTAACTTCCGTCTGACGCCGCTGCGCAGACGGTTTACCCCCTTTAGCAGCCAGCTGGTTGCACGCAGACAACCTTTTTACTGCTGGCGAGTCTCCTGCCCTGCGTCGGCGGGAGCTCGCGAAGCATTTCCCGAGTCCGAGAGGCGATTTCCTCTGGGACTTCTCGGTCCGGACCTCGGCGCAAAATGACCCGATTGTCCCGCCTCGCGAGAGCACCGAGGACAATCGCGTTTGTAAACACCTTCACGTCCACACCCGTAGCACCTAATACCGCTCCTGCAGTTAGCCGAAACATGCCCAAACCTACGGCAATTAAAGCACCGGAAAGCGGGTTGGGGCGGCGTTTTAATACGTCGGTCCAACCTTTCGTCGCGAAGCGGGGCGGCGGCTTCCAACACGTCGGAGCCCTCGGCGACGTAAGCCAAATCAGGCTCCAGCAAGTTCTTGGTCTTACTGCTCGGCGGTGGAACAAAAGCCTCAACATTCGCCCGGACGGCCTCTAACTTTCGGCCTAACGAGACTAACTCCGTCAACGACTTAGGCTCAGCCAAGCCCAGCTGAGTCTGATAAAACGGAGTTAGGTTTGTTACGACCAAAGACAACATCCTGTTCTCGGACAGGGACTCGGACAGCCTACCAAAAAGACCCCTCATAATCGCTACGAAGACACCTATGGACTCATTCCCACCTTGAGTTTGACGCCTAATCTCGTCCATTAAAACCTCGTCGTAATTAGGCGGCAGGAATTCCGCCTTCAACTCGACGACGAGTTCTCTCCAGCTCGGCACAGTCTTTCGAACTGCACGAAACCAGATCAGTGCCTTTCCTGCAAATAAGTCAGCTGCCCCTCTAAACAACCGCGCTTCACTTACGCGGCGGGCCTCGCACAACTCCTCTACTCGCTCTAAGAACGCGTGAACCGAAATCCCGTTCTTCTCTCCAGTGAACTTCACTTCGCACTTAGATAGATTCTCTATCTTCTCATGCCCTACTACGCCCTCACGCAGAAAACTCAAACTATTTCCCACCGTTGTTTGCTGAGTCTCCTCTTCGATGGCAGATTCGCTAAGGAGGGCCTTCCGTCCTCCTGGCCACTCCTCCGAGCCCATCCTGGGCTTGGGTTCGGCTTCCTCCTCCAGGACTCCCGCTGCTTCATTGCAGTCTGACAAAATCAACATTAGTTGATTTCGCAGCTGCGACTGCTTCTCGACCTCATCGCGGGTCGAAGGCTTCGATCGGTTAAGCCGACTAAGGCACCACTCAATCTTCGTGAGTATCTTTAAATACTCCGAAGACTTTTCGTTGTTCGGCGGGGTCTCCATCAGCTTACTGATCTCCGCTATCTTCGACGCCACGGCACCCTGGTCTTCCTCAAAGTGGAACGGATATCCAGCGAAGCAGTCCACTGACCCGAGACGTTCCAGATGCCTCGACGCCCTCAAGGACTTCCGCATCCCATCAACATTCGTCACCGGGAGTCCTCGAGATTCCATCTCGTAGGCCAACTCCTCCTGTGACAGCCTGTTGACTTCCATCCTGACAGCAAAAGAACAGAAACAATAACCAAAAAAAACAACGAAAACGGTTCGAACTATTCTCTTCGTCCCTGAAGAGAATCAACCGAAAAGTACAAAAATTATTCAAACAAAAAAACGTAAAAAGGCACAACAGCCAAACAGAATCAACGAAAATTCGAGAAAATGAAAGAGTGAAAAGGATATAAAAAAATAAAATAAAAAAAAACACAAAAAAAGAGAAAATGCAAAAAAATAAATTATAAATATAAGAATTAAAAAAAGAAATAAAATGAATAAAATAATAACCAGTAAATAAAAAAAACTAAGTATACAACACAATGTGAAATAAAAATATAAATATAAAGCAAAATAAAAGCCTAGGTGCCTGACCCAGACAACAAAACTCCGCGGGTTATGGGTGAAAATATATGTATATTTTCCCACTCAATTTACCCACGTCTCGCGCGGCTTGCACCAACTCAAACTGTTCCTACAGAATAAAAGGAACGGACTCACCAAAGAAAATGAAGCGAGAATCGTGAACTGGCCGCGTCTCGAAACCAACCAAGTCTTCGAACACGATTCGCTTCCACTGCACAAGGAAAACAAAACCTGTAAGTACAACCAAAATTAATTCTTGCACAACTAATAAAAATAATGTTCAAATTTCTCCTAGGAACGAAGACCAACTGGGTGAATTTACAACCACCAACTACTTGCGTCGCTGCGACTCCTGCTCATACACTCTGTCCACGTCCACTCTTCCAAGAAGACACGACCTGGTCCACCTTCTTATTAGAAAAATAAACAAAAGAAAAGAATTATCACAAAGTCAAAAGAATACACGGCTAATAGAAAATACGACACTAAACACCAACAACAACTGAACACGGCTCAGTGTATCCACCGATCGATCCACCTATTTGTTCCTTCGAGCCCCACGTTGGACGCCAATTGTCGCGAGCTCCTTCACCTAATAATATATTATCGCGCGTCGCGCACCGATCGCGTTCGGATTCTTTTATTTTTTTTTTTTTTATGTAAACAAACAATCGAACGACGGACACACACGAATCGCGTTTTTTCTTTATTTGAAAAGTGTCAAAGAAAACCGATCGAAGGAGATCGACAGGGGAATTGCCAGCTGCTCAGACGGGGCGGGGGCGGGTTCAGTGCAGTGCAATACAGGGTGTACCCTAATATTTATTTAAATTATTAATTATATGATAATTAATAATTTTTGCACTACACCGAAAAATGGACGCCGCCACTCGATGCGGATGAAATGGCGAATACACTAAAACAAATTACACTGAGAAAAAAAACTACAACCGACTTTCGGGTTCCACTACTGAACCCTCACACGATTCCGACCAGAATCTATTCACCTGTTTAATCAAACTAGGCTCGGTATGCGACGCTGAAAGACAACATAAAGAAATTGCCAACTCTACACAAACAAAACAAGACTAGGATCAAAATAACTACAATGTACTTCCCAACGAAAATCCAGTGTCCGAAAGCCTCCTAATGCCCCTTCCGACAATAAACTCCTTCGACAAATTAAATTTGAGATTTAATTAAAATTAATTGGAATTAGTTGAAATCAACTATCGAAATTTGCACAGTCCTCACGACTTGAGGGTTTGTTTCACTTCCACAGTTCAAAATGCAACTCAGTCGTCTTGCTGGCGAAAAGCACGGAAGACCCATACGTTCCACAACCAGTGAGCAAAGTCAGCCATCTTTAATACCACATATGGGCGGCTTTTGGCCAAATCCTTATTGGAATCTAAGATCTTACTACACACCTATTCAGGAATATACCTAAGGATATTTCCCGTATGGTTAATAACCAAGTGTGAATAAGAACCTTGGACCAGCCGTATGACCAATAATTTTTGGGACACCTTTTGAAAGGACCCACAATTCGCCGTTGAAACAAACCATCAATTTTCTGCTACTACAAATTCGTAGCTCTGTTCAGTAAGTCACTTGTCACGAAGTCCACCTCAGCCTTAGGTCCCATCTGGATTTTCGTTAAGAATGAACACAGACCAACGTCGGTGCAAACAAATGCAAATGTAGCGCGATAGTGGTCTCTTTCAAAAAGATATATATATTTGAAGCTATATTCGTTTTCCAAAAACCATTATACCCTTTTTGCGGCGATTGTCTTTAGATCTATCTAATCTATGAATAAGAGTGAAGTTAGGAATATTATAGTGTCCTGTTTCCACAAAACGAAGTAGTTGTGATGTTTGAGCATTGTGCCATTGGTAAATCTTGGAAGTGCGCATTAAAGCCTGCAATTTATGGAAGAATAATTGAATCGATGATTTTTTGTATGCCATAAAATCATAATGTGCCTTTAGTTGCTTTTCCGATTTTAGATGTTCATTTCAATGGGGACAAAATCTAATTCAACAAAAGACTTGGGAGGGTTGAAATTTCCAACAATATAAAGGCCAGAAGTATTTGCTGCGCTACTATAAGCAACATATAGTGCCGCGCGACTGATTCCACTTCGAAGATGAACAGCCATTTGGAAATATGTAGTTCCCTGACTTTTGTGGATTGTGATCCCTTCAGCAGGTACAATTGGAAATTGTATTCTCTCAATCTTCACCTGCTCATTACGTTTATATTGAAAGGATGTAATCAATTTTTCTATGGGCGTCCATTGAGGTTCAGTTGGATGTGGTCTTTTTCTTTTCTTTCCCAAACTTTCATCAGCAAATAACATCCATAAAGTAGTTAAATTTCATGTAGATCTACGATGTTGTATGGAAGGTGCTCGTGTCCTATAAGAGATCTTTTCCATTTGATTCTTGGGAACTCTTAGTAGCAATATTTAATCTAATAACTGTCCGGTTTACCATATATCCAACATTGAGCTGTAGCTTTTGAGCTGAGCTGTAGCTTGTCAGTTTGTCGATCTTTTCCATTATTGTCTTGTAAACTCGTATCGGTAATAAATGATCACACACAAAATGTCATCTCGATATATACCATAGTTCACCATATATCACATATTGAACTTTTGCTTTATATGGGAGGTGGGCGTGTCCGATGGGCGGTCTTTTCCATTTTTGTCTTGTAAACTCGTATCGGTGATACAAAATTTCATCTCGATATATACCATAATCAAATTTGCTTATTATTATTTAAATAGATTGCACATAAAAGAATATTTACAAAAAAAAAAAGATATATACCATAGTTCACCAGATATCCCATATAAACCTTTTGCTTTATATGGGAGCTGGGCTTGTCCGATGGACAATGTTTTCCATTTTTGTCATGTAAACTCCTATTAGTGAAACATGATCACACACAAAATTTCATCTCGATATATACCATAGTTCCCCAGATATCTCATATACACCTTTTGCTTTATATGGGAGGTGAGCGTGTCCGTGGACCGATTTTGCTCAATATCATTGACAAACAGCGTATACGTATAATAGTTATAACTCAAAAATTTGAAGTCTCTAGCTTTTACCGTTTCTTCAAAAAACTGATTTCTACAGACAGACACACAGACAGACCGACAGACAGACAGACGGACATTGCTAAATCGACTCAGGAGGTGACACTAATCAAGAATATATATACTTTTCCATACCTACGACCTCTCCTTTAATGCGTTACAAACGGAAGGACAAAATGAATATACCCTTACCCACAGGGTGTAGGGTATAAAAATAAGGCGATTTTTCGGTGGGGTGTATTTGAAACTTTAAGGCCAATTGCTTAATTGTTTTGCGCTCTTGATGCGCACCGCTCGCAATGTTTTTTTTTTTTTTTTGATTTACGAATCCATGGTTGAGTAATCTTCAAAAGATACCTACCGGCCGTCCGGAAGGCATGCACGATTCAATAGTCTCACTAGTTTTTCCTGTTTTTTCCCTACGGTACTACCAATCGAGGCATTCCATCGTGGGGCAGGATGGAGTTCATTCCCTTCTATTGCTTGGCTGCTCGCGCTTTGAAGCGAGCTCTCTAGTGATCGGTGCGATTGCTCATCCCGTCTGGTCTGTTGCATAATTTTGGTTATTATGCTGTTTGCTGCGTCCCAATTATCTTGCGAGATTAGCATGAAACGCATTATTGCTTCAGGGGTCAATATTTCCTCCAATTTCTGCTGGAGCTCCATCCTCACCCTCATTAAATCTAGTGCATTCACTAATTATGTGCTCTGCATTTTCTACCCTGCCTTCGCAGTACAGACAGTGTGGATCACTTGCGTGTTTGTACTTGTACAGGTACTCGCGGAAACATCCGTGACCTGACAAGAATTGGGTAAGGTGGTGATTCACCTCTCCGTGTTTTCTTGAGGTCCATGCGTCTATGCGTGGTATTAATTTATGGGTCCATCTTCCCTTCGTCGTTGTATCCCATCGGTCTTGCCACTCTTGATTGGCCTGGTTGTCAAAGTGAGATCTGCTTTGGTCCGTTTGGTTGTTGAACCAATTTGTGACTCGTTTTGCTTCTATGTCTATGGGCTATAGAATTTACTGCGTCATATGATACTGTGCGGAAGGCGCAACATAATGAAGAAAGTCTGTACGCTGCTTCTATATTTCTCAGGTACGTTTTGTATATGGTCGTCTTTGCCCATACTGGGGCCGCGTACATGATGTTTACTCTAGCTAATAGGGTTCGTATAGGTTGTTTGAGACCGGCTATATTTGGCATGAGCCTAGATAGTGCTGCTCCGACTCGTGCCGCTTTCTCGCTTGTGCGTTGTAGGTTCTCTTTGAAACATAGTCTATGGTCTATGAGTACTCCTAGATATTTAATGCTTGGGCTTGATCTAATAATATGTCCGCCTATACGAAGTTCAAGCGTTTCTACTTTTTTACGGCTGCTTATTAATACCGCTTCAGTTTTGTGGTCGGCCAGTTCCAGGTTGGCTTCCTGAAGCCATTTTTTGACGTTGTCAATTGTCCTGCTACATTTTAGTCCTATATCTTCTAAGGTTTTAGCGACAGTTACTACTGCGATATCATCTGCGTATCCTACAATATCGACCCCAGTAGGCGTTGGTATTTTCAGGACGTCATCGTACATGATATTCCACAGTATTGGTCCCAGTACCGAGCCTTGGGGTACTCCCGCACTAACGTGATACGTTTTCGGACCATCTTCGGTATCGTACACCAGCTTCCTGTTTTCGAAGTAGCTTTCTATTAGCCTTACTAAGTAATTTGGGATGTTTAGTCTCTTCAGAGCAGCCATTATCTGTGTCCAGCTGGCAGAGTTAAACGCATTCTTTATGTCAAGCGTTACTACAGCGCAATACTGCTTTTTTCCTCCCTTCCATCTTGTGCCCTTTATTGCGTTAGCCGCTATATTTGCGTTGCGATTGCATGGGTTGTGCTGCGGTTTTTCCTAAATCCATATTGGCGGGCGGAGAGACCAGCTCCTCCTTCCGTGATGGTTTCCAAACTCTGGCAAATTATTTTTTCGAGCACTTTCCCAGCTGTATCAAGCATACATAGCGGTCTATAGGAGGATGGCTCGTTCGGTGGTTTGTCGCCTTTGGGTAGAAGAACGAGTCGTTGCTTCTTCCATCGTGCCGGAAAGACTCCTTCCGCTATGCAGGTAGTATACATGTCTGCGAAGATTTCCGGGTTTCTTGTCATCAGGATTCGATTTGGAATACCATCCATCCTGGCGTCTTTTTGCACTTTATTTTCGAGGCGATGTCAGATATTTCTCGGGTTGTAACTGGTGGTGGTGGGCCTTCAACTGTGACTGTCTTGGATCTGAGTGCGTTGTGTTGCGGGAACAATCCGGTCACAATCTTGCTCATGATCTCTGGGCTTACAGGAGTATTCGATGGGCCTTTAGTTTTTTTTAAAACTATTTTGTAAGCGCTGATGTAAGTACTTGCTCTTACTTCTGTTGATGGCTTTGCGTAATTCCTTACGCTTTGCCTTGAAATCTTCTTGGCTCTGTCTATGCCCGGTCCTTCCTCTTAGGCGTTGTTGCCTTCTGCGTAGGGTGTTGCATTCGGTACGAAGTTGTGCAATGCAGTCGTTCCACCAATATGCTGGTGTTCTGTGATTTCCATTTCGTTGTCTTGGCATTAATGCATCGCATATGTTTTTCAGAGTCCTCATTACTTTTTTGGTCTTTTCTTCAGCGTTTCCTGTAGCTATTTCCATATCGTCCAGCTCATTGTCAAGTAGTTCATCGTCGAGTTTTTTGATGTTCCATCGAATCTGCTGCGCTTTCCTGGTCGTCTTGTATCTTGGCCGCCTTGTGGGCTGCGTTATGTCGAATATCACTGCTTTGTGGTCGCTATATGTATACACGTTGGATACATTCCACGTGCATCTCCTAGCTATTGAGTGACTCGCAAAGTAAGGTCAATTACGGACGAACCTCTGCCGTTGTCAAAGGTTGGCTCATTTCCGGTATTGAGGAGGACCAGGTCAAGTTGCGAGAACGCTTCCAACAGCGGCGCTCCTCTTTGATTTGTCCTAGTACTTCCCCATTCCAATGCCCATACGTTGAAATCCCCTACCACTACTACAGATGATTTCCCTCTTAGAGTGTTCGTTAGCTGGTCTAAGAAGTTCTGGAAATCGTTTAGACTCAGACTAGGGGCTGCATAACAGCTGTAGAAATGTACGTCTTCCACTTTGGCATACGCGACTCCTTCTTGCTGGAAGTCGGGATTGCATTGAAGGGGAGTACTAGCACAGGCACAGATAGCTGCTCTGTTATTGCTATCTTTTACCCACTTTTGATTAGACGTCGGCATTTTATAGGGTTTGCTTATTACGAGGACATCCGCCTACTGTTCTATGGCGGTTTGCATCAGTAAGTCTTGGGCTACTTCACAGTGGTTTAGATTGATTTGGAAGCATCTACCCATGTTGTCCTGATAGCTTTTGTTGCGCCAGCTTGTACTTAGGGCACCTTGGACCACCTGTTGTATGGTCTGTCTCTCCTGTTTGGCAGATTATGCATTTGGCCTCGCTTGCACACTCTTTAGCTTTGTGGCCGACCTGTCCACATTTGAGGCAAGTGCCGGAGTGGTCTACCATGCTTTTGCAGTGTCTGGCGACGTGGCCATAGTCTAGACACCTGAAACACCTAGTCGGTTTAATATTTCGCCGGAGTCTGCACCTAACCCAACCAACACGTATGCGAGCGCTTTTCAGGAGGATCTGTGCGCTGGTAGGCTGATAAGAGCGGTCTGCGTTCCATCGCAAGTTTGCCGTAACTACTTTATGGCTCTTTCTCTGACGGTTTCTATGCTAGAAAATTGTTCTGTCAAGGCTAGGCAAATTTCCTCACGCGTGGTTACTCTCGCAGTGTTTTTTTTTTTTTGTCATCGTGGTGTTTAAAATCGTTAAAAGACGAAGCCGCCCCATGCGGCAACAGTGTGGGACTTTCACCCTAACTAAAACGCACTCTCGTTCACAGACTTTGGGATCCCCGCGGTACTACCGGTAGGTATTTCATCACGGGGAAAGTATAGCATTAAAGCTCTTTAGTCAACAGGGGTTTCTCATATTAGGACGACTCTGCATGTCTTAGTCGCTCCATTCTTCTTAGTTCCTTGAAAACATGCGCACACATGTTCCCAACAGCTTCCCATACTTCTACTGCTCTTAAAATATGTGGCACAATGTTATCAGGAGTAGGAGTTTCAAGGATTCTGTCAGCTACTGTCTTGCGTTCGTCATCGAAAAACTTACAATAAAAGATAATATGCTCTGCAGTTTCTACGGCATTATTGCAGAAAGCGCATATTTCATATCTGTCATGGCCGTATTTTTTTAGGTATTGCCGGAAACAGCCGTGTCCCGAAAGTAATTGAGTCATGTAGAAATCGGTGTTTCCATGTTTTCTACCTAACCATGTCTTCAGGTCTTTAATTAGTGTGTTTGTCCAACGTCCTTTAGGTGATATGTCCCAACGTTGCTGCCACTGCGTAATACTCTGTTGTCTCTCTTCGCTTCTTTCGGCTTCCGTCAGCGATCTCTTCAGCTCTTTTCTTCTCTCAAACATGCGCACCGTCGCCATTAAATCTGGAGGCATGATTCCAGATATTACACTAGCCGCTTCATGTGATACCGTGCGAAAGGCACTGCATACTCTTAATGCGCTCAATCGAAAGATAGTTTTGGCCTTTTTCACATATGTCTTCCGTTGTAGAGATTTTGCCCACACGGGTGCGGCGTACATTAGTACCGATTCAGTTACTCTGGCTAGTAGCTGCCTTGTAGCTTGATTTGGACCTCCTATCTTCGCCATAGTTCTACTTAGGGCTGCCTGCACTCTGGCAGCTTTCATACATGTTGCATCTATGTTATTTTTGAATGATAACCTGGCATCTATCATTATTCCGAGATATTTTACTGCTTCCTGCATTCTTATTTGGTGTCCATCTACACAGAGCTCTACGGTTTCTCGTTTTTTTCGACTTGTTATTAGGACTGCCTCTGTCTTTTGTGCGGCAAGTTCTAGCTTTGTCGCGGTTAACCAGTTCTTTATTTGAGTCACAATTACGTTTGTGGTGTTCTGGACTTGCTGTAACTCCTTAGCAACGACTGTGACGGCTATATCGTCGGCATAACCGATTATTTCAACTCCTCGTGGTACCGGATGCCGGAGAACTCCGTCATGTAGTATATTCCACAGCAAGGGTCCTAGAACAGAACCCTGTGGGACTCCACCTTTGACATTTTTGCTGTGAGCACCCTCCTCCGTGTCATATAGCAGAACCCTTTCAGAGAGATAGCTGCAGATAATGTTACGTATGTACGCTGAGGTCTGGAGTCTTTCAATTGCATCGATTATGTGCCTCCAGTTTGCCGTATTGAAGGAATTTTTAATATCCAGTGTTATTACCGCACAGTATTCCTCATTGCCGTACATCCACCTTGTACCCTCTATGGCTTTGTCTGCAATTCCTGTCAGCTTCTTGATTGCGTCAACTGTAGATCGCCGTTTCCGGAAACCATATTGGTTATTCGAGAGGCCGTTTACTTCCTCCAAATGTCACACGAGTCGCGTGCAGATAATCCGTTCCAATATCTTTCCAGCCGTGTCCATCATACATAGTGGTCGATCTGAGCTGGGTTCACCTGGAGGTTTATTGGGTTTTTGGAGAAGAACTAATCTAGGTTTTTTCCATCTTTTTGGAAAAATTCCTTCGCATAGGCATCTTGTGAACAGTTGTGCAAAGGTGTCACTCGTGTGGTCAATTGTCAGTTTTAATACTTTGTTTGGAATTCCATCAGGGCCTGGGGCTTTATGATTTCCAAATCTTTTGGCTGCGAGGATGACTTCATCTGCAGTAACTGGAGTTACATTGTATTGCTCTATGTATACCGCTGCGCTATCATCATTTTCGGTTTGTGGATCAGGGAACAGTGTGTCCACTACACTTGGTAACAGTAGAGGGCATGTTGGCGGTTTCCCTTTACTATTTCACAGTTTAGACATAACCACTTTGTATGCACCCCCCCCTAAGGATTTTCGTCGCTCATGTTACACAGTTCTTTGAAGCTCTCTGTTTTCCTTCGTCGTATTGCGATTACCAGGGTCTTACGGGCTTTTTTGAAGTCAAGTCTTAGCCTTTGATAATCAGCTTCCAATCTTCTTCTTTGTTGTATCCTTCGGGTCTTGTTGCATTTGCTTCTGAGTTCAGCTATTTCCTCGTTCCACCAATAGACCGGTTTTCGGGGACATGTTCCTTGTTTCCTGCTCATCGAGGCGTCGCATGATTTGTGATTCGTCCCATCAGCTCTTCTGTCTGTGCGTTCACGCTTGTATTAGACGTTATACGCCTGTCTGCTTCAAACGTAATTTTAAAGATTTCTTCGTCAAGTGTATTTATTTTCCAACCGTTGGGTTGTGCTCGTTTTTTATGATTCCAGGATCGTCTCGTTCTATCTCCGATGTCAGTGATAATGGCGAAGTGATCACTCTGTGTGTATAAATCACTAACTTGCCATTTTGACAGGCGGACCAGGGATCTGCTGGCAAAGGTTATATCTATCACTGAGCCACCTCCATTTTTCTCAAATGTGTTTCTACTTCCTGTGTTCAAGAGAACAGCGTCAAGTATAGAGAAAGCTTTCAATAGGGTGTTCCCGCGTCGGTTTGTGTGCTTGCTTCCCCACTCTACTGCCCATGCATTAAAGTCTCCCGCTACAATATTTGGGCTCGTGGTCAGTGCATCCTGGACCAGGTTGTCAAGTGTGCTCTCAAATTCGTTCTGTGAGAGACTGGGCGGGTTATAACAACTCTAGATGTAAATACCACCTAATTTTGCCCTTGTGTAGAACGGTCTGTGGCATAATGGGGGTTCCTGTATTGTTTGGTTCCCGCATGCCCATATTGCTGCTTTGCCATTTGCATCCGTTGTCCATGAACCATCGGACTTGTTTCTGTACTGTTCACAGATAACAGCAATATCTATCTTCTGTTCGTAGATCGTTTGACTGAGCAGGTCTTGGGCTGCTTCACAGTGATTTAGGTTTAGTTGTAATATCCTCCTCTGTTATTCCTTTTTTCCGCTGATTGATAGAAGGGGCATCTTCTGCTGCCAGCAGGATGTTTGGTGTCTTTCTTGTTCTTGTGTTTGCATAGTATGCAACACGCCTCATTTGTACAGGCTCTGGCGATATGTCCTTGTTCACCGCATTTTATGCAGCAGCCACTCCTGTCAATGTCGCTTTTGCATCTACTTGCGAGGTGTCCGAACTCCATGCATCTGTAACACCTTGTCAAGGTCTTCTTCTCACGGATTCTACATATCACCCATCCAATTTTTATTTTCGCCATTTTCAGTACCAGTTTTGCTGAGCTGGCCGGAAGGCTCAGTATAGCTGTCTGTGTACCGGAGTACGATTTTCTCAGTACCCTCACGAAAGTATCGTCAATGTCCTCCATTTCCGTGACTTGTAGTCGGAAGGCGTCTGCTATTTCCTCTTTGGTTGTTACTTCATCTAGGTCTCTTAGTTCCAAGGTAATCTCATGTGTCAGAGCTTTTACTTCGGCATCTCCGTCGAGTATCTTGCTGACTTCTGCCTTGTACACACTGGTTTTTACCGCTTTTGATCGGTTGAGTTCTAGAAGTATCTCGCCCTTCGCGGTCTTACGAATGCGAGTAACATTTTCTCCTAGTTCTATGAGGCGTTCATCACTCTTGATCTTCTTGAGGATATCGCTATAAGACATATCTCCCAACTGAGAGATTTTAATGGCATCAGGTCTAGTGGGTCTGATTTTCGGTTTTTTGGGGTTAGGTTTGGGCTTTTTCTTAGACCGCACCTGCTCCCATCCTTCCTTAGGCGGGACTTCCCCTGCCTTTGCGCTGTTCTGAGCAGTACTTTCTTTTGGAGTTCTAGCTATCTCCCCGTGTATGTGCTTGTCTTTGGATGCCTTTTTCTTCTTCGGTGGAGTACGTCTATTGTTTTGACTATCCTCTCGTGCCCGTTTTGGAGTTTCGATTGCTCTCCTAAGAATAGGAGAGGTTTGGGTGCTTGTCTCTGCACTAATTCGTGGCACCTGCTTTCCATCTATGATGGCCCTATGGATTTCAGAAATGCCGTTCACCAAGTCTCTCATGGGCTGGTGTATATTCCGTCGTTTGCCATTTATCATTACTAATAGCTCTTTTATTTTGTTACCCATAACTAGCATGTGCTCCATAGGTAGATCGATGCTCTTCGTGGTATTATCTTTCTCCCTTCCATTTTGCACCTCAGAGGGAGAGGAATATGTCTCAATAAACCTTCCGTGCTCTCCCTTTTCAGGTGATCTAGTCACTTTTGAGCTCTTTTTAAAAGGGTCCATCAGCTCGAATGGGGAATCTCTGGTTTTGCTTGTAGATGTACCTGCTACGGTGGCCAAGTGTGCCACCACCGTAGTAGTGATTTTGCGGTCGCATGATGTCGACGCCTGTGGTTGTCTGCAAACAATTTTAGTTCTTGGTTGCAGCCACTAGCATTTTATACCTTCTGCCAGGTGCACTTTATACCTAGTGCAAGGTAGATTCAGCCGTCCCTAATCTGGGAATCAGACGCTGACCAAGGAGCCGCTCATTATGGGTCAGACGCTCTTGGGTTTCTCGCTGCACACTTTGGTTCGCTATCAACGGTTGTTGAATAGCTATCCAGGGGGCTCCACGAGGAAGATGTGTGTCAACTGGGATTGGACAGGGACAAGGGACAAGATCCAGAACTATCTCACCAAGTTGAGATCGGTCAGAGACGTTACCTTGTTTGTCTTCTCCCATACCCCCCTACTTCTGCTACGATCTGCACTTGCTTGTGCAGATCGTCCGTTTGTTGTGTGCACTTGCTGCACTCTCTTCTGTATTGTTGTTGTTGTGTGTGCCTCTCGCGACGCGTAGGCTCTCGTTGTCTTCTATTCTGTGGTGCCCGTGAGACAGACAGTGATAGAATACGAAATTGGAGAGATCGGTTGGTGAGAGTGTGCGGGTGGCTTGCACTGTGCTTAGTGCGTGAGAAGGGAACGAGTGTAGTTGCAACTCGTTGCACTGTGTTTTGCTTCGATCGCGTATAGAGCAGTTTTACAGTGGGGCTTTTGTTTTAATTTTCTCGCACAATTTGTGTGCTTAGGTTGGATTTCAATTTTCCAAAATAAACACAGCAAATTGTTAGGATTGCGAGGAAAACTTCTATAACCACTATTGGTTATGAACCGCAATCCAGTTGGACAGTAAAATTTGGTCTCTATGACCCACTGTGCACTGTTGAAAAAGAGGATAGATGTGTGTGACTATTCACACACTCTTTTGGAGTACTTTTTCCACTCAAACGTTTTGAGCTTCGGAGAATTAACAATTTTCGCGGAGAGTTCGGGCGAGTTCGCGAATTTGAATAAATAAATCATTCTGTTTTTATTTATAAAAACGCGAGAGGGGACACCAAATCAAACGATGTTCCACGCACCTTTTTTAGTTGATGGCTCTGGAACTGATAACTCTGATGTAGCGTCGAATATCAGGCTCGAAGGACCAAAATGTAGAGCGCGCCAGTAAGTCAAGCTGGCTGGTGCTCTGGGCTTAGTAGCGGGGCTGGGGGTGGATGCTTCGCGTAGTAGAAATGCCGTCGGCAAAACCAAATTTGGCCATCCGGCAACTAAAAACGCAGCCAAAACTCATACCGCAGCAAAATCGTCACAAATGAAAACACTGTAAATTTGTCGAGCAGTAAATATTCTTTTATTTACAAACAATAATAGTCACCTATGTGAACCAAAAAGTACTTCTGGTCGTTCATCTATGTGAAGGAAAACCCGAAAGAAAGTGATCTCTCTTTGAGATCCAAAAGCGTAAGAACTATCACCTATGTGATCAGAAAACAAGTGATCGTCGGAAAACTTCGGATGGGTTCGTGACCCGTCCACACAACAAAGTGGAGACTTTTCGGACGATTCCTATATACATATATACACGAAGCCCTAGAACATTGAATAATGTTTGTCAACATTTAGACAAACATGAAACTAAACCTGACTGCGGTGATTCGATGTTTGGCGTAAACACTCTGAAACTTGCGACACTCGAAAAAATATGTAAGGAGATACAATAGAACATGATCTTTGTTTATATACAGCCTTGGCCAAAAGTTTGACGCACCTTATTGAATTTTTTCAAACTGTTAATTTTATATAAAAAACTGAAACGCCAATTTCCAAATCATTCTTTTTTTCTGAGTAAATATTAAGTATATCCCTCTTAGCCGCTATATCCGAAAAGGATGCCACACCCGTTATACTGTTTTTAGGAGCTTTTAAATCCATTTTCTAATCGTATTTAAAACGTTCATAGGACATGAAAAATAATTTTACATCAAGAGTTCAAGCCCTTAAACCACAAAAACCAAAACCACAAAACCACAAAAAACCACAAAAAAACCAAAACCAAATATACCCTTAAGGGTAAAAAACCACAAAAAATTTAAAACAAATAAACTATAACGTTTTAAAAACGACCAATGACAAATACCATTTTCTTAATAAAAATAAAAAAACGAAATTATGAACTTGATGCATTTTTCATTTGAAACATCTTTTCCTGACAGTGAAAAATTGTTGACCAATGGTCCGAAACTATCAGACCAAATAATAATTAATTTTGAAAATAATTGGTCTATAGTATTATCCTTAGGCAATAATGTGTTAAAACTCTATCTTTGGAGATATAATTCTATATTATAATTCTAGATTTGAATTGCAAATTTTTATAATACTAGTGTGTAGATTATTTTTATAAGCAAAGATCTCAAGTGTACCACATTTACCGAGGTTTTGATTTTGTAAACAAAATTTTTTTTTTTAATTTTTAGTAATATATAAAACTAAAAGCGTTATCGTGAACTTCATGTTCTATTGAAGGTGTTCAAGCGAAGAGGTAAAAAAAACACGGTGAATACGCAAAATCGTGTTTTTGTAATAGAATAAAAATAGTACAGCCCTTGAGTTACCACATTTTTTGGGTACTTTTTGCCCTTTTTGTTTCAAAATAATCTCTGTACCACATTTGCTACATATAACACATTACCCTAACATCCTCTACCCCGGTGCTTCTAGGTCTTCTTGTGGGGGCTTCGTACCACATTGAAGGTTTCCTCGATGGAGTTGGTGACACTATGATGAGTGAGTGAATTACTAGGGGTATTCAGACCGACCGATTTAGAATTGTATGCAAATTCATTTTTCCCGGCTTGAGGTTGCAGCAAGTAATACTCTCGTAAGTTTGCCATTACTCACCGAAAGGTGGAGGTCGTAAAGAAGAGCCGCAACCGCACTAACACTTAAGCTACTCAACTTTGAAACTTTGAGTCAGCGTTACTAAGATTAACACCTTCAATCGGATGGCATGGTGGAACGAACCGAACGCTGGAGGAGTATCACCGGAAAGTAGCATCTGAAGACTGGGATGATCACATACCAGTGTTTTTGATGGCTTATCGTTCAGCTTTTCTCTAAACTACAGAAGCGATCTTCGGCGAAAACTTACGCTTGCCAGAAGATGTAAGACTCGGTGTAACACCAACGAATTCTCGAAACGAAAATGAGTATCTCAACGACAAGAAACAGTGGTTGGATGAGATCCACCCATTTATCAGACGTCGCGTAAAATTGGCAAGCGACAAGATGAAAGAAGATATGATGTCTTTAAACAAGGTAGATTTGCTTCATAACCCACAACGGAAGACGGGTCACCGATCACCGAAGCACAGACTTACTGGGAAGGACCGTATCGCATCGTTACAATGATTAATAATATAGTATACCGGTTTCGTATTAACAGGAGCAGAATAATAGTTATCCACTTGGAGCACCGTATGGAGGAGGACAGAATTTGTTTGGGACGAAGGTCGAGAGATCGCCAATAATCAAAGAGCATAAGGGCATAGACACAGTTAGTAAGTACTAGTCATCCGAGGAGAAATGTAAGTGGAGAGCATAGATCGTGAGCTGAACAGAGCGCGCCGTATATGCAATAGGAGTGAAGAGTACAGACGATACATGGCAATAAGATTACATAGCGAAAGCGAACTCAGCGCAAAGAGGAATAAAAAAAAACAAGAGTACGCGAACTACGTCGCCTGTGTAATAGTGTAATTCGATTTAAAGACGATGACTCTGAGTATAGACAGAGTGACGTATCATGCGAAAAAGAATTGCGATAGCTCTAGGATCTGATTCTTGAATGATCATCTAAGCGCTAGTGGCTGCACCTTTATAAAAAGGCGAAGAGAACTGAGACTGCAAGTCAGTTGAGTTATATATCTATGAAAATGAATACGAGTTGTTCAAATGGTCATTGATATGAATAGCGAAAGTATCGCTTATAAGTAAGAGTATTAAAGAGTTGTAATAAGATAAAACAACATTTGTAAATAGCTGATCAATTTAACACTTTTAATTGATATCCAGTGATCGAACCCTATTTAATAAATAGTAAATTCGTTATAATATACACAAATCCTTACTTCGAATTTGATAAGACATGCATAATAAAATTCTCCTCATATTTAAATTGTTGAAATGATTTTCACTTACTACAAATTAGTTTATTTTTACACCAATATTAAACCAATCTATCATTCTTTTTAGGTATACGATGTTGGGAGCAAATTTATTATGCGAACAAGATTGGCAGAAAATTCTTAAAACCACTTCAACGATTGATGGTCAGGTTCCTTCTGCACGAAAGGGAAAAGTTGGAAGACCTAGGCGTAATAAAGAATAACAAAAATTAATTTAAATTTTTATTTTATTTATTATTTATTTTAAATTTTATTTTATTAAATTTTAATGATTTAATTGCAATAAATAATAGTAATATGCCAATAAATTATACAGTTTTCCTCAATATTCATAAATCTAGATTATATTCATATTGTTCTATTTTTTTAACTTGTATAATAGGGGTATTCACTTAATCCCTGAAAAGTCTCAAAAACATCGGAAAGCTCTGAAACTTCCGACTCTCGAAAAAATATGTAAGGAGACACAATAGAACATGATCTTTGTTTATATACAGCCTTGGCCAAAAGTTTGACGCACATTATTGAATTTTTTATACCCTACACCCTGTGGGTAAGGGTATATTCATTTTGTCCTTCCGTTTGTAACGCATTAAAGGAGAGTTCGTAGGTATAGAAAAGTATATATATTCTTGATCAGCGTCACCTCCTGAATCGATTTAGTTATGTCCGTCTGTCTGTCTGTCTGTCTGTCTGTGTGTCTGTCTGTAGAAATAGATTTTGTGAAGAAACGGTAAGAGATACTGACTTGAAATTTTGGATTTAGTATTTCTATATTAATAAGCTACTTGTGTGTAAAAATGGGCGTAATCGGTCAACGGACACGGCCACCTCCCATATAAAGCAAAAAGTTTATATGGGATATCTGGTGAACTATGGTATATATCGAGATTAATTTTTGTGTGTGATCATGTTCCACTGATACAAGTTTGAAAGGCAAAAATGGAAAACATCGCCCATCGAACACGCCCACCTCCCATATAAAGCAAAAGGTTTATATGAGATATCTGGTGAACTATGGTACCTATTGAGATGAAATTTTGTGTGCGATCATGTACGACCGATACGAGTTTAAAAATCAAAATTGGAAAAGACCGCCCATCGGACACGCCCACCTCCCATATAAAGCAAATGGTTTATATGGCATATCAGGTGAACTATGGTATATATCGGGATGAAATTTTGTGTTTTATCATGTATCACCGATACAAGCTTACATGCAAAAAATGGAAAAGACCGCCAATCGGACACGCCCACCTCCCATATAAAGCAAAAGGTTTATATGGGATATCTGGTGAACTATTTCATATGTCGAGATGAAATTTCAGTTCAGACAGTTATTATATTAAATATTGCTACTAAGAGTTCCCAAGAATCAGATGGAAAAGATCTCTTATATGACACGAGCACCTTCCATACAACATCGTAGATCTACAAGAAATTCAACTACTTTATGGATGTTATTTGCTGATGTAAGTGTGGGAGTGAATTCAAGAAGAAGGAGACCACATCCAAATGAACCTCAATGGACACCCATAAAAACTTGATTATATTCTTTCATTATAAACGTAATGAGCAGGTGACGATTGAGAGAATACAATTTCCAATTGTACCTGCTGAAGGGATCACAATCCACAAAAGTCAGGGAGCTACATATTTCCAAATGGCTGTTCATCTTCGAAGTGGAATCAGTCGCGCGGCACTATATGTTGCTTATAGTAGCGTAGCAAGTACTTCTGGACTTTAGTTCACTAATTGTTGAAAATTTCAACCCTCCCAAGTCTGTTGTTGAATCAGATTTTGTCTGCATTGAAATGAACATCTAAAATAGGAAAAGCAACTAAAGGCACATTATGATTTTATGGCACACAAAAAATCATCAATTCAATTATTCTTCCATAAATTGCAGAGCTTTAATGCGCACTTCCAAGATATTAGCAATGGCACAATGCTGTAAACACCAGAACTACTTCGTTTTGTAGAAACATGGGCCCCTATAATATTCCTAACTTCAGTCTTATTCATAGATTAGACAATCGACACAAAAAAGGGTATAATCGTGTTTGGAATACGAATATAGCTTCAAATATATAATTTCTCTTTGAAAGAGACCACAGTTGTGAAAATCGCACGATGGAGTTAATAGCATTGAAGTGTAATGATGCATTTTCACTAATTATTGATAGAAATTCACTGTTTTTCCTTTAATAAACGTTGTATGCAGGGTGTAGGGTATGTAAACTTCGGCCTGGGCGAAGTTAACAGATTTTACCTGGGTGGACCAGGCAAACCGGGGGAGCGAAGCGACTGTCAAACTGTTTTATATAAAAAACTTAAACGCCAATTTCCAAATCATTATTTTTTCTTAATTTAATATTAAGTATATCCCTCTTAGCCGCTATATCCGAAAAGGATGCCACACCCCTTATACATTTTTTAGGTACTTTTAAATCCGTTTTCTAATCGTATTAAAAACGTTCATAGGACTCTAAAATAATTTTACATCTATAGTCCAAGCCCTTAAACCACAAAAACAAAATTTTTTTTTCAAAAAATTAAAAACAAAAAAACTATAACATTTTAAAAATTACCAATGTCAAATACCATTTTCCTAATAAAAATAAGAAAACGAAATTATGACCAAATAATCTTAAATTTTGAAAATAATTGGTATAGTATTATCCTTAAGACATAAATGTGTTAAAACTCTATCTTTGGAGATATAATACTAGATTTGAATTGCAAATTTTTATAATACCAGTGTGTAGATTGTTTTTATAAGCAAGGACCTCAAGTGTACCACATTTACCTAGGTTTTGATTTTGTAAACAACATTGTTTTTTTTAATTTTTGGTAATATGTAACTAAAAGCGTTATCGTGAACTTCATGTTCTATTGAAGGTGTTCAAGCGAAGAGGTAAAAAAAAAAGCGGTGAATACGCAAAATCGTGTTTTTGTAATAGAATAAAAATAGTACAGCCCTTGAAGTTACCACATTTTTTGGGCACTTTTTGTTTCAAAATAATCTCTGTACACTCATTTGCCACATATACCACATTACCCTAACATGCTCTTCCCCTGGTGCTTCTAGGTCTTCTAGTGGGGGCTTCGTACCACATTGAAGGTTTCCTCGTTGGCGCTGGTAACACTATAATGAGAGAGTGAAATACCAGGGGTATTCACACCGACCGATTTAGAATTGTATGCCGTGCAAATTAATTTTCCAGGCTTGGGGTTGAGTTTTTAAAAAAAGAAACGCTCAGATTGGCGGTCTTGCAAAAACTGAAAAGCTCCTTATTATTCTCAGCTCATTTTATACTTAGGAATAGTTGACAATATTCGCTTATTTCTACTTTTTGATCTTATTCTAATCGAACTCAAATTGAGGATCTAATAAAATTCCTCTGAAAAGAAATAAATCGAGGATTCTAATTGAATTCCCCTTAAATCATAGGCATAATTTTACATTACCACACCAAGCGCAAAATACTATAATTTATATGTCAAAGGATAGTGTTTTCAGTGTACATTTCTACAACAATAACAAGTTGGGGCGGACTCATTTGGTTTGGCCATAAAGTGAGGTCAAAAGTCAAATTAATGAATTTTTCAAATAGCCACCAAATATTACACGATCGGGCAATACATTATATCAAATTACAAGTAATTAAATACTACAAAACTGCATTTTTGGTTTTTTAAAAAAAGTTATTAGTAATATAAATAATACCAAAAAACAAAAAAAAAAAAAAACATATTTTTTAGGTTAAATAATTTTTTAAAATTTTTTTTACGTGATAAATCATATCTTTTATGTATATTTTATATATAATTACCTTCAAAACGGTAGTATATTATATATACTTTACTCTTTGTTTACATATCTAATTTACCATTTATATTAGATTACTGCGACTTTAAAATGGATATTTGTACTGAAATTATACACTAAATAGTAACTTTTGGGTTCCAAGTATCTACTTTATGAAGATACTTTGATACACACGCAGAAAGGACTTGGATCCCGGAAGTACTATTGGACCGCGTAGCCGGTTTGCGTGGCCGAAGGCCGCCACACGCAGAAGGAACTTGGATCCCGTAAGTACTATTGGACCGCGTAGCCGGTTAAAACCCCTAAGCGCGGCCGAAGGCCGCTACGCGCAGAAGGAAGTTGGATCCCGGAAGTACTATTGGACCGCGTAGCCGGTGTTAGATATACTTGAGGATTAAAACCCCTAAGCGCGGCCGAAGACCGCCACGCGCAGAAGGAACTTTGATCCCGGAAGTACTATTGGACCGCGTAGCCGGTTAAAACCCCTAAGCGCGGCCGAAGGCCGCCACGCGCAGAAGGAAGTTGGATCCCGGAAGTACTATTGGACCGCGTAGCCGGTGTTGGATATACTTGAGGGTTAAAACCCCTAAGCGCGGCCGAAGGCCGCCACACGCAGAAGGAAGTTGGATCCCGTAAGTACTATTGGACCGCGTAGCCGGTGTTGGACATACTTGAGGGTTAGAACCCCTTAGTGCGGCCGGAGGCCCCCACACGCAGAAGGAAGTTGTATCCCGGAAGTACGATTGGACCGCGTAGCCGGTGTTGGACATACTTGAGGGTTAAAACCCCTAAGCGCGGACGAAGACCGCCACGCGCAGAAGGAACTTGGATCCCGGAAGTACTATTGGACCGGAAAGCCGGTGTTGAACATACTTGAGGGTTAAAACCTCTAAGCGCGGCCGAAGGCCGTCACACGCAGAAAGGACTTGAATTTAAGAAATGTATTTAAAAAAAAACAAGTATTTTAATATAAATTCGGTATGTAAATTCTACATACTCGGTAGTACACAATGCACTACCGTTTTGAAGGTAATTGAGTCAGCTTTCAGAAAATATATATAAAAGATATGGTTTATCACGTAAACAAAATTTATTTTATTTATTTATTTATTTAACCTAAAAAATATTTATTGTTTTTTGTTATTTGTTATTATTTTTATTACTAATAACTTTTGTAAAAAAAATAAAAATTTTGTAGTATTTTTAAGTACCTTTAATTTGATATATTGTATTGCCCGAAAGGGGAATAATTTTGGATTTGGTGGCTATTTGAAAAAATCATTAATTTGAACTTTGACCTCGCTTTATGGCCAAACCAAATGAGTCCACCGCCATATTTTGTTGTTGTAATTTTTCGTTATTTCGGCCCTTTTTGGAAAATTTTTTTTTTTTACGTGGGTGTTGTAAAGTAAAATTGTTCCAAATCATATAATCGAGAACTAATTAGGACGACACTTTTAGCTAGCCCTCACCAGCTCGGCG
This sequence comes from Coelopa frigida, assembly GCA_017309665.1. Taxonomy (NCBI): domain Eukaryota; kingdom Metazoa; phylum Arthropoda; class Insecta; order Diptera; family Coelopidae; genus Coelopa; species Coelopa frigida. Next base: position 29,457,827 of record CM029565.1, read on the forward strand.
GATCGAGTTTCATATCCTCGTCCATCATCATTCCGGCTAGTGGGGATCTTGTTTATATTATGTAGTATAATGGGATTTAATTTCTTTTTTCTACACATGAATTAAATTTATATTTTCTAATTTTAAATCTATATTATCTTATTCTACATACTCGGTAATCATATATTTATTAGAATGTTGATTTTGTAGATAATTATAAATGGCATTAGATGGATTATAGTAAGTTATACTATTTATTACAGTTTGGTTTTTAAATGTCATTTAAAATGTTCCTTCGAGAGAATATCCATCAACTGTATTATTTCCTGTAACTAATATGGTGCTATCATTAATTATTTCAATTCTCTTGTTTTTTTCTTTTATTTTTTTACATTTTTCATCTATTTTTGAAAGTTCTCTTTTTTTCACAAAATATATTTGTTAATTCATTTTAACAATCTTCAACATTTAAATAAGTTTCGTTACATTTAACAATTTCTTTATTTATTACTATTTTCCCATCACTTTGCCTTATCGGTCTTGTTTCATACAGTTTGTATCGTATGGCAACCCTGTCATCATATGAATATTATATGACAACATTGTTGCATACAAGTATTTTTGTTGTACGGCAACATTGTTGCCTACGAATGTTAGTTGAAGAATGGAAGTGGAGATCAGAGGATCTCAATAAGGTTGAGTAAATAAAGGTTGGGTTTTTTCTCACGTTTTCCCAACGTTAAATCTTTTGTTTCATTTATTCGTGCTTGTGTCGAACAATATGGTCGCATTCGAGCCGGATAGATATTGGAAAAATTGTAAACGTCCAGAGAAGATTCGCTAAAGCACCGTGGAGAAAATCAACGAAAAAGTGAAGATCTCGAAGTGAAGCTGAACATAATTGGAAGGAGATCTCGGAGCAGAGAGGAAAGCAGAAACTACAAAATTATTTTCATAATTTAATTTCTGGAAAAGTGGTTAATATTGGTAAAGGAAAATTAAACGGAGTAAGTAAAATATATTTATTGATAAAAATTTGAGAATCAGTTCTCAGTGCAACAAGTGTGGACGTGTTTCAACTGTGCTCCCAATTTAAAAATTATTTAATGTTCTATAAAGCGCTTAAAATCACCAAATTGCGAAATAGACGCTTAATAAACCTAAAACCCTGTGAAAGCTTATGGCTACAGACCCCCCAAAAAAATATATTACATATTATTTATAAAATAAAAAGTGTAAACAAATAACATACACAAGACAAAAAAAAAACAAACCAAAAAAGTGCAAACAATGCCTGTGGGTCACTCTCCACCGAGAGAGAAACATCACTCTCTCGCGAGTGCATCAACAATAAAACAAACAATGCCCATAAAAAACACAAACAATTACCCAGCGAAAACAAGCATTAGTTTAACAACAACAACACACGCGCAACCTGCTCGTTATGCAACTGTAACGCCGCTCTCGTGGAGCGAGCAAAGCCCATCGCCAAACATAAATACAACAACAAGCATTATCGCTCCCACGCTATGCGCAGCTGCTACCTTAAGCACAACAACAAATACCACTGTGACGACTCTCGCTTCTGCATGCACAACAACAACTACTACATCTAGTTTCTCTCCCTTCTCCTCGATCATGTCGACGTCAAACACGACACAACCAACTGCGATCGAACATGTTGCGATAAATAAACACTCAAATCCACAAATTATAACAAAACGATCGCGAAGCTCTCCTACCAAAGGTACTGAAGTACCCAACACAAATAAAAACCATAAGACCAAAACACAGCAGGCAAACCAAAAAACCATAATAGAATACTGGCTAAGCCAGTCACTCCCGAACACGACTAACACTCAACGCCAACCGCCTTCCTCCAACCGGTTCGAACTGCTCTCCGACGCAAATGACGAGCTGGAGAACGACAGTGGAACAAATAACGATAAACCAAAAGTAAAAACACAAACTCCAAAGCCACCACCAATATATATACAAAACGTGCAATATATCAACAACCTATCAAAAGCCCTAAACTCAATTTCAAATTGCTCCTATCAAATGAAAGTGTTAAATAATAATGAAGTTAAAATACAACCAGCAGAATCAATAAACTACACTGAAATAATAAAACAACTAAAAGAAAAATAAACACAATACTACACATACAAACCAAAAGATCAAAGGGGATTTAAGGTAATATTGAGAAACATGCACTACTCTACAGACATAAACGACATTAAAACAGAACTGGCCGAACTAGGGCATGAAGTAACTAATATCCAAAACATACTGCAAACAGGGACAAAAAAAACCACTGTCCTTATTCTCAATAGAACTTAAAACAAACAAAAAAAATAAAGACATATACACATTGACTAGCCTTTTGCACTGCAAAATATCCTTCGAGCCTCCTCACCAAAAAAGAACCCTGCCCCAATGTACAAACTGCCAAAAATATGGACACACCAAAAATTTCTGTACCAAAAACCCAGTCTGCGTTAAATGCGCTGGTGCACATAAAACCATAAACTGCCAAATTCCTGCGAATAGTAACAATATTAAATGCGCATTATGTGGTGAAAAGCATACAGCTAACTATAAGGGCTGCATGATCTACAAGACACTAAAAATAAATCGCTTCCCAGCACTATGAAAAAAATCAGAACAAACAACTGAAAACGAACAACTAACTACTACAAGCACTATAAACCCCACAGAAAATAGCTCAATCAAGCCAAACCTAACATATGCTCAAGCATCCGCTACCAATACGTCAACAACTACCAACGACCAACCTCAAAACACTGACCTTTCTGAACTTAAAGAAATGATGAAAACACTTATTACTCAGATGTCTAACATGATGAGCATCATTACAATGCTGGTGACAAAACTAAATGCACAATAATAATCTAAAAATAACACTATGGAATGCTAATGGACTCGGCCAGCATATACTGGAGCTGAAATCTTTTATTTACAACAACCAAATTGACATCGTGCTCATATCTGAGACTCACTTTACTGATAAAAGCTTCGTAAAAATACCTAACTACAATATCTATTATACTAATCATCAACAAAGCTCATGGTGGAACCGCAATTATAATTAACCAAAATATTAAATGTATAGAACTAGAAAAATACAGAAAAGACTATCTGCAAGCTACAACAGTACAAATATCTGACGGGAGTGGACACATATCATTGTCCGCAACATACTGCCCACCTAAACACAACAATACCACATTGGAATATTCGGACTTTCTGCGTACGCTAGGCAAACGCTTCATTGCTGGAGGAGACTTTAACGCAAAAAACTCAACTTGGGGCTCAAGATTGACAAATAAAAAAGGAAAACATTTACTAGACTCAATAAGAGTAAATAAATGTACTTTCATGAGTACAGGAGATCCAACCTACTGGCCAACCGACATGGCAAAAGGACCAGACTTAATTGATTTCTTCATAATAAAAAATATAAGACAAGATCACCTAACAATTAATTCAGATTTTGAATTATCATCTGACCACTCGCCAATTACCCTCAAATATCGAAATACTCTGACACCCACATCTATAAACAGGAAAATCTATAATAATAAAACTAACTGGGACTCATTTCGTGAAATACTACAGCTTAATTTAGACTTATGCGTTTCACTAAAAATCGGCAGTGATATTGACAGTGCGGTTGCATACCTAAATGACAACCTCGTCCTCGCTGTTGAAAGATCGACACCGCCAATCAAGACCACCACTAATACACATCATATATCACAACACATAAAAGATAAAATTAAAACTAAAAGAAGACTAAGAAAGCAATAGCAAACTACCAGACGACCAGAGGACAAAACAAGATTAAACCAGGCTACGAAAGAGCTAACACAATATTTAAAACAAGATAAAGAAGAAAAACTTTAAAAACATATAATATCCTTGACTGCAACAAGAACCACGAACTACTCGCTATGGAAAGCAACAAAACAAATAAACAATGCAATTCTACACGAATCACCACTAAAAACCGATGACAACAAATGGGACCGAACTCATGTGGAGAAAGCAATAGTACTCTCCGAATATTTTAAGAAAACATTCACTAACCAAAAAGCTAATACAAATATTGAAATAACGGACGTCCCCAGAGTACCTAACGCCACAATAAAAAAAGTGACAACAAAAGAAATTAAAAATAAAATAAAATCAGACATTGATATAAAGAAATCACCGGGTAATGACCAAATCACAGGAAAAATATTAAAAGAACTACCAGACAATGCTCTCGCATATATTATAAATATATATAACCCTTCAGCATGGAAAGTAGCAGAAATAATACCAATACAAAAGCCGCTCAAGGACACTACAAAAGCTAGCTCATACAGACCGATAAGCCTCTTACCAATTCTTTCCAAGCTCTTTGAAAAAATTCTCTTTGACCGACTTGAACTTATCTTGACGCAAAGAAATCTAATACCCAGTCACCAGTTTGGCTTTAGACGACGACACTCTATTATCCAACAAGTACATCGAGTAATAAATAAGATTAATACTGATATTGATAACAAAAAAATCTGCGTAGCAAAAGCCTTCGACAGCGTATGGCACAAAGGACTCTTACACAAACTAAAACAGCAAATACCACTTGACTACTATCTCCTCCAGATATCTCTATGTTAAATACAAAAACGGTTGCTCTGAAATGCAGGAAATGGAAGCAGGAGTGCCACAAGGCAGTGTACTAGGACCATTATTATATGTGTTATACACTGCAGACATACCAGTGCCAACAAGAAATGACGATATGATAGCGACTTTTGCAGACGATACTGTAATGCTTTCTTCACATAAAAACATCGACAACGCAACAGCAGCACTACAAGACATTCTAAACCACACACTAGAATGGTTCAATACCTGGGGTATCCAAATAAATACTAAAAAAACAGTGCAAGTAATTTACACAAACACGAACCAAAAAACTTGACAATAAATCACGAAAATTGATACAAAAGCAAAATACCTTGGAATGACTATAGATTCAAAGCTGACGTGGAAAAGCCATATAGTACAAAAGCGAAACGAAGTGAAGAGCAGACTCAGACAACTTAATTGGCTCCTAGGACAACAATCGAAGCTATCTCTACAAAATAAAGTTCTAATATACAAAACAATAATAGCGCCAATATGGAAATATGGCATAGAAATATGGGGCACAGCGAGTAAGATGAACATTCAGACAATGCAACGAGTACAATCCAAAATTCTCCGAACAATTACTAACGCTGAATGGTACATACCTAACGAAGATCTACATAGAGACTTACAAGTTGACACAATAGAAGACACCATAAGAAAACGCAGCACAATTCACATGCAGTGTCTCCACGGACACACAAACAACGAGATAAGAAACCTCCCCTTGATAGAGATATAACACAAACGGCTGAAGAGACGCACACCAACTGATCTACCAACCCGGAACTTCTAAATAAATTTTAAAACATTTAAACATCCACAAAATTTGTAAATAATATGTAATATAAATATTGATTTCAATTACTAAATACTTCCACTCTGTACAAATAATTACTTAATGTCAATAGATAAGTGTAATAAACACAGGAAATAAAAAAAAAATATATATATATTGCATTGCGCTCATAACGCATATGTACTTTTTGGAAGAAATTAATATATTAATATAAGGATTAGATTTCAAATTCGATGAAAATTTTGTGGTTAATATTTTTGAAATGGATTGAGTGGAAGGAAAACATCCGTCGCCTTGTTGTTGTTATTGCATGTTGCGCTCATAACGCACTTGCATGTATTGGAAAAGGAAAGTGATATTGTTGTTGTTGAATATATGTTCGAAATTTCTGGAAGGTTTTAAAGCGTCACATTGTTGTCGGAAAGTGTGCGGTGTTTCTAACTGGTTGGAAAGAAATGGAAAGAAGCGTTGTCTTGTTGTTGGCTTGATACATATTGTATTGTTGTTGGTTTTGAAAAACGCGATCAGACTTGAGAGGAATTGAACTTGGAATTGCTTTTGTAAATGTGGCCTGTTGCTGAGGACGCGCTCGAAATTTCTGGAAGAAGGAAATGTGAAGCTTTGATTTTATTGTCGCCTATTGCTGAGGGCGCAGATGGAAACATTTTGTTATTGGAAATGAATTTGGTTTATGAATGGCGTTCGATGAAATGCCTCGGAAAGTCATGCAATAACTTTTGATGAAATAGATGAAATTGGAAAGAACTTAAATTGTTTATAAAAACGCTCGAAATCATTTGAAAATTGGAAGGTATAACTGACTAAAATTAATGCTAAATGGAAGGTGATATTATTAGAACACACACGCATTGGATCGATTGTTGGAAAGAATGTATGCATACATGTGGAAGGGTATCGATGCTAGCACATAGATGCGAAAATGCACGATACGAATATGATTAATTATGGAATAGAATACTTGTACAAGTGGAAGGGGTGATGATGCTAGCACAAAGATGCGAAAATGCACTTCACTTATGGTAAGGATAAATCAGTAAAGAGGAAAGGGATGGTGATGCTAGCACAAAGATGCCAGAATGCACTACACTTGGAATGATATCATGCATGATGGAAAGGATGGTGATGCTAGCACATAGATGCGACGATGCACGTCATCAAGGAAAGAGAACAAGGGAAAGTTGTGCAGAATGGAAAGTACTTGTTCTACTATGGAAATATCAAACTAATATTAACACAATTTTCACCCAAAAATCGAATTTGAATGTAGGTTATTGCATGGAAGGTATAATCACAAATTAAATGTGAAGAAAAAGAATGTGAAGTATAAAAGGAAGGGTATATATATTTTAAAAAATGGAAGGTACTAATAAGTCAAGTGTATAAGAATAAGTATATTATAAAGTGGAAGGCACTAAAATGTGAAGTATATATGGAAAGTATGTATCGACAATTATATTATATCAAATGAATGGTAATGACTCTGTAAGATAATTCATGAAAAGTATTTACGAAATTTAATTTGAAAATTGAAGTATGTTCTTAGTAAGGAACGATGGAATGATTTGTATATGGAACAGTATTTTGTTTATATCATATTATTATGAGATATATTTGGAAATTTATAGGAAAAGTATTTTGGAAGTTAATACAATTATTGTATTTGGAAAATAATTAGGAAAGTATTCTTGGAAATAAATATGAAATACAAAATATGTATAAGGAAGTTGATTGAAAAAGGATTTCTGAAAAATAGAGAATTTTATCGGAAAAGTATTTTTTGAAAATTAATAGAATATTATTTGGAAAATATTTCTGGAAATTAGTGGAAAATGATAATAAATTATTGGAAAATCAGTAAGATTTACATATATTTATTAATATAAGTATGGAATTATCACGCTATTATTGGAAAATTAATATATTTTTCGTTCATTATCATAATTTTATTGGAAAGTTATAACGATATTTTTGGAAAATAATAACGATATTTGAAGAATTAGCATATTATTTGGAATTATGAATTAAATATATAAAGAATTAGGTATTTGAAAAAGTATCACCATTGAAATAAATTCATATGAAAACGTGTATTATGGCAAACTTATTTTATGGCAAAATATGCTTGTATTGATAAAATATTTCTAGATTATATGTAAAATAAATGAAATACGGATTAAGTTGAAGGAAAATAATGGTTAAGATAAATAATATTAATGAAGATTTTTCAAGTTTAAGGTACAGTCGTTTTCTAGACGGCTTCAAGAGAGGAGTGTCATTGTTTCGATCAAAATCGATTTCAGACCATCAGAAGAGGAGTGTCGGTGTTCTTGTCAATGGTATAATAAGCAACCAAACTAACACGGAAGGTATATAAGCGAGGTATGAATATGGAAAATTTCTGAGATATATGCAACTGAATCATACGAATCATATAAATTTGTAAATGTTGCAAGATATTTAGAAGAAGCTGAGTTTATAAACCCAGATGTAAGGACGATTACTGCAAAAGTCAGGTTAAAGATACTGCTAAACACTAGTTCAATACAAATCAACTAATAAATACACGATTGTTGCTAAAGTTTAGTTCAAAACAAATAAATTAATAAATACACAAATACTATAAAATAATATGCTAAATGTGAAGACGATAGTAAAATATGTCAAGAATTAATACTATTCGTACAGAATTAAAAATATATGAGGTTTTACACTAATATTATTAGTAATGGTAGTGGAATAATCGAGAATATAAATGGAAATTAATTAAGGATATTAATTAAAGAAAGATATTAGGTACACACATATTTGGTTGTATAATGTAAACATAATGGAAAGTATCTAAAAGATATGGAATAGTGGAATTTTATATTAAATTAACTGATTGGAAAAGGTGGCAAAGAAAGAAAGAGATAAATCTGATAATGGAAGGAAATATTTTGGAAAAGAAATAAGATTAGACAAGAAACTAAGGTGGGAAGGACAGTAAGAATGGAAAGCAAATGACAAGTAAAAAGTAGAGTATTTAAAGTAATGTATTTAATAAATACAAGGAAAGTAAAATTAACTAAATTTGGAATTATATTTATTATTAAATAATTATAGTGATTAATAAAGTTTTGTTTTATTCACAGAATAGAAAGGAAAGTTATGGTAGAGACAATGGATCATGAATCATTGATCATTTCGGAACAAGATTATGGTTATTAACAATTCATTAATATGTATTACAGGAATTAGTATTGGTTGGTAAATAAATTGGTATCGAAGGATAGCTGGATTAAGTCCTAAATGGAAAAGGTTCCAATATTGGACTTCAAGAATATTGGTTAGAAGAAGTTAATTAGCTCAAGCCTGGAGAGATCAAGCAATCTACATATTATCGTTAAAATCAAAATCCTAGGATAGAAATACAGTCCACATCTTTTTCGGAGTAAAAGGTTTGCATAACGTGTTTGAGCATAGCATTCGTAACAGAAAAGGAAAGCTGTCGACGAACATATGTTTAGTATAGTATGTATAGTATCAATTGTATAAAATTATGGAAAAGTTGAATTTTAAATGTAGTCACAAGAAAAGAATATGAAAACAAAGTAATTAATGTATATATTAAGAACGGAAAAGTATATGAAAGGAAAGAAAATATGTAGGTAAAGAAACACAATAATTAATTCAAAACAAAAATGGAATAGAAATATAATATGGAAAGACAAAATGAAAATTAATAATATAATGGATTTAGAATTCGGATAGTTGGATCTAGAAAAATTTGTAATGTAATTAAACCGAAAATAGATAAAAGAAAAGTGAAGATTTCAAAAGTATTGAAATATAGTATACTTATTATTGAGCTGTATAAATTTGTAAAGTATTCAACGTAGCCCGGAAGAGAGCTATAAATTTTATGAAAATTAATTAATATTAATATTCTAACAGATTATGAGTAATATTGAAGGAAAGCCTATAATAAAATTTGTTTTGCAATTTTGTACACAATTACACACAGAAGAACGAAATCTTATCTCAGCATAATTTGGAATAGAATGATTAGAAAATTGGATGAGTAATTAATAATAGACATAAATAAGGTTCTTGGAAAATTAATTAATTATAAAATATGTTATTGAGAAACTAAATCGAAATTAAAATGATCTTTGATATCATATGCAAGGTCATAAGAAATACACTGTAAAGACACCTATTAATGTTAAGGCTAAAATTAATTTATATGAGACTTGGAAAATTTTGGTAGACATCATCATAAACATATTTACGGAAAGTTTAATCAGATTGTGAAAAGAACAGCGATACAGAAAACACACACACAAAACCAACAGTATAAAGTGCACAACAGATGCAAGTATGAATCACCAATGAAAAGGGAAAAAAGTTATACTAGAATATAAATATGAATGGAAATAATTTGAAAAGTAAAGCAATTCAATTAACAATTTAAAAGCAAAAGCAAAGTTCTGTAACTGTTTTTAGTGGCGGAAGGGACAACCATTTAGTTGTAGAAATGGTTGATAAACGAGATTAAGTTTAGATTTAAGATTTAAGTTAAGGAAGAGCCTACAAGTGAATTATTATGTAAAATATTAAGTATTTTTATGAAAAGTAATGGAGAGATGTTAATTTTAGATTTACGTAAATGATATGCAAATGAGAATCCACACAATTAATGGAAGGTATAGGTAAGAAAGAAAACTAATAAATGTATTTTTACAGATACAGATAAAAAACTTCATAACTTTGATGAAAGAACTATAAATTTAAGGTTTCTCAAATTTCTATCAAATATGCGGAAATTATTTATGTCACTTAATGGAAAGAAATTAATAGAAATTCTTTGCAAGATTTAAAATATAATCAAATTCATGGAATAAGTATCAACTAGTTGAAATAAATGAAAGTCTTAAGTAAAATTCATACTGGATGAGCAGAATACCAGAGGAAAGAAAACGTATGTAACTAATAGTAAATGTTGAATGTAAGGAATTTATAAATAATATATGTACACAATGACGTGTCATATTGATTGGAGGTATTGTGGATAGAAATAATTAAATGTATATCATATAATAATATTGCAAAATCGTAAGACTATGAGAAATTAAAATGTTTATTAAATGTAAGAATCAGATTTGAACTGAAAGTTTATAGTTGAATCGTTCATTGAAAAATGATTAATGGAAAGAGATTAAAGCAAATTAATTCCTCACGAATGGTTAATAACGAGTACTAGATATAAAATTATGGATAAAAGTTTGAGAAGAATAAGATTTAAGAATATATTTAATTCGGAAAGCCGATAAAGAGCTGAAGTCATAAGTCATTTGTAAAGTGTAGCAACCTATCATCAAGAAACTGGATGGAGAATTAACGCATACGAAAAGTATTTACTGTAAAGCTAATTGTGCTATCATTGGCTAATTGAAATAATAGTAAACGAAAAACTAAAGTGGAACAAATGCACTTTACGATACCCCCAAAAAGTACTAATTTTGAGTATCAAAAACCCGAAATAACTCGGTGTGATCTGCCCCCATTTGGGAGAAAATGGGGGTCAAAGTTCAAAATTGGGGCCGCCCCCAAATCCACAAATGATATCCAATCTGAAACATATGGATTTGCAGGCAGCAGCTTTGTGTTGACGGCTTCCACAAACGAAGCAGGCACTCGCTTCTGTTTCTTACAGTCGGCAGCAAAATGTCCCACGCAGTTGCAATTGTAACATTTACTTGTATTTGATGGTTCTGTTGTTGTTTTCTTCATATTCACGGGTTAATTATCTCTTCTCTCCAAACGTACACATTTGAAAGATTGCAGCAACTGCTTCGTCGTAGTGTAACATTGCATATTAGCCAGCGCTCTCATTTGAGTGTTTGGAATTCCCTCGATGATGTGGTCGATTAATTCTTCTTCACTGATCGAAATTTTGTTGGCCAGTATCATTTTATCATTGACTACTTTATTTTCGTCTACGGCCACAGGTCGAGAATTTATGGTGTGCGCCATCTTCTTTATCAAATCATTTGCTTTTCCAAGGCGCTCTCTTTCACGTTTCAATAAATTCACCCATACTTTTTAAGATTCGAAATCTGTTGCACTTCTGCTTGTCACCACATTGCACTTGTTTTGTTTTGTTCTGTTCGACCCTTCGTTTCTCGATTCACTCTCGTTCGTTTCTTCATTGTTCAATCTTTCGTTGTTCATTTCTTCGTTGCTCAATCTTACGTTGTTCGTTTCTTCGGAGTTCATTTGTTCGCTATTCGTTCCTTCGGTGTTCATTTCTTCGGCGCTCTTTGCTTTGTTGTTCGTTTCTTTGATTCTCGTTTCTTCGTCTCGATCTTCGGCGTCACTTCTGTCATCAACGGCGCTTTGTTTTTGTACATCAACGGCGGCGCTTTCTTTGGCAACTAGGCATGCTTTGCGTACTTCGGCGTTTACTTCGTTGAGGCGCATCACCAACACACTTTTTGTACCGTTTGTCGGCAATCCCAGCTTTGAAAGCCAATTACGCAGCTGTACTGCACTATAGTCATTTCTCGAGATCATAACTAAACTTTGTCTTTCACTATTTCACAATAATTGTTACACACTTCAGAATGTTTGCTTCCCTTGAGTCTTTTCTTTCTACTTTGACACACTTTATCACCTTGAACACACAAATGTTTTGTCTTTATTCACACTATTGCCGAAAATGTTCAAAACATAAAATTTTTACACTCTTTCATATGGAGAATAAATATAGTTTTATTTTTCATTAAATAGAAAATTTTTAACCAGGATGGACTCGATCCCACTTCTGAATTGTAAGCCGCGAAATTAAAGACGTCTGTTCTCGTTTACTCCTGCATTTATTCTGACTTTTCATACAATCTTCTTACGTACTATAGCTTACGGACTATGGGTGGGAAAGGGACAAGGCGTTACGCTCGGGATAATGGAAAACTTAACGAACATAGATACATGGTGAGGCGCTTTCTTTCTCGCTTCGAGAAATTCAGCTAATTTATTGTTACTTCAGCTAATTTATTGTTAAAAATGTTTTCTTGCTAAACTTAATCCTAACTTAAACTATGGATATTGGCAAAATTAATTATGGCAAAATGTTAAGAAAAAAAGAGTAATTAGCAAAGACTCTACTGAATGCAACCTTGACCCTAATTAGCTTAACAATTTTTTTCTGAGAAGTGGCTCCCTAGATGTATTGCTAATACTAGCAATGTACTGGCAATGTACTGGAGTTGAAGGAATACCAAGTTCAAGTTCATAAAATTTACCTTACTATTTATATTGGCACCTCCGAAGCATATCATAAACCATTGCATTACTACGTTCAGCTTTCAGAGTTATTTTCGAGAGAATTATGTATAACCAAATTTCGTGTCATATAACCTTTAGTAATCTATTATCGCCCCTAAAATCGGGCTTTCGATTTGGCCACAGTTGTGCGACGGCTACGATGAAAATTATTGATGATATTAGAGTTCCCTATGACCAATATTACCTGACTTAACTTCAGTGTCAGTGCAGTAAAATTACTACCTTGGTGCTAGATTGCAGCAGGTTAAATTGGGTAATAAATCATCTGAATTTAAATCCATGATATATCCATTAAATATTCTAAGGTTGATGCTTATGTGGATGACATACAACTTTATCTCTCGCGACCTATTGGACTTGTTGAGGACTTAAACTATAGACTAAACTCTGACCTATCATCTTTAAACAATTGGGCCATATCATCAATCCAATGAAATCTAAAGTACTTCCTATCTCTCTCGTAACAACCTTGACATCCCACCCTTGTTCATTGGGACTGACCAGTTAGAGGTTATGACCAAAGCTATTAACCTTGGGTTTATATTTAATTCTAGGCTCATATGCACTGTCCATATACATTTCATTGTAGGTAATATCTATGAAACCTTGCGCTGTTTACGTACTTCCGTTGATTTTACGTTTGTCGGTACTCGTCGCAGGATCGTGATACAGGTGATTATGCCTCAGATAAATTATTTTAACCCCGTATATAGTAACCGTGACTCTGAATAGCAACATAAACTCATTGTCACCTTCAATAGTGCTGCTAGATATGTCTATGGCATTCAGAGGTTTGATCATATTACTGAGAGAAGTAAGGACATTTTTGGATGCGGCTTATTGGAATATTTAAATTTAAATTTCAAATTTTTAAATTTTGAGCCCTCAAAGATATTATGACTAAAACTATTTCGATAAACAAGTGTTTTTATAACAAGTGAATTATTCTAACACTCCCACTCGAAATATACTAACATAATATACAAACCCAAATGTTTACAAAAATACTTATGTTTATCTCAACATACAGGTTTTGTTAAAGAAACGTCTTTCATTTCAGTCGTTGATATTCCGCAAAAAGTTTCTTCCTTGCTTGTTTATTTTTCTTTTTCTTGAATATCCACTTTATTTGATGTAAGTTGCATTTATTTGCTTATTGCACAGCTATCCACGTCTTCTTATTCTCTAACGAACTCAACTCAATGTCTACTAATGCTGTGCCTGATTAATAGACTTTAGATTTTCTTCAGTAAAAAACCGCTCTAAATACAATATTCTTCGATTGTTTATTAGCAATCCTTTCGCTTTTTCTCAATATTTTCGATGCCCCCACATCTCGGACTAAACACTTAACACTTTCTTCAACTGAAGATTGATTTTCATCCCGCACTTCATTGTCATTTCCTTCTACAGAACCATATGACAATAAACTTGTATCAGAGTCTTCGTCTTTTTCAACTTCAGGATATCTGAAATAATAATAATCTCTTTCTTTCTCACGATAAACTTTTTTCATTTAGGGTATGTTCAATCTATACATCACATTAATCAACGAAGCCGTTGCTAAAATTTCATTATCAGAATTTATAATTTTGCATCCTTTCTTATTAATCGTAACACGGTTACCACGGCTTACAATTTGACTCACTGATAGCATAGTCTATAACTCCTTTACGTGCAACACATTGCGAACCGGAATTTGATATGACCCTTCATCAATAACATTCAGATGAATGTCTCCTTTTAAATAACAAAGGTGCGGAAAATGAGTTTGAGCAATATTGGTTAATTAACTTGTCCTTAATATTGATTTGTTAACGCACTTCCACTTCCCACCACTTCCCCTACTACTACATATAAGAGAAATTCAAGATTTTTAAATCAATTTTATCTGTATTTTGAAAGTAAATTAAGAAGATTTAGATTTAATTTATATATATTTATATATTTTATATATATGTATATATTTTATATGTTTGTAAATATTTTATATATGTATATATATAATGATAAATACATAGATGATATTAGATTAGATATTATTTAAAAGTTAGATAAAATTTTCTGGAATGTATCTATGTTTTTTATGATACAAAAAGAAACATTCGGCATGAAGGTGGCAGCCGCACTTCTAGCAGAAATATACAGTATTTATGTTGCATTCGGCACAATGAATACAATTGTTCTTTCCATCAGCACTGACCTTTTTGCGTATGATATCTGCACTTGGATAACTATACTCGTTGCAACTGTCGATTTCCACGATTTGTTCTGAATAGCGGCCAAGCCTCTGGCTGCAAAGCCCAAGCCTGCTCCTCCGCAAACCGGAGTGGCAAGGCAGATAACCCCGATGCTAGGGCGTACCGCACTCAGCGGCCTTCCTCATCAGAAAGCTGATAGACTCGACGAGACTCTAGACAATAAGGAAAGAACTTCTCGTCGGGCCAGACTTAATGCAGAGTATCGGCCTCCTGGCGTTCCAACGCTTCAAAGCGATAGCGGTAGAAAGAAAAGACCAGTTGACCAGACCAAGCTGTCTTTCAGCGATATTGCGAAAAAGAGGTTTTGTCTGGGCCGTTATCGATTTATCGATATTATCGCAATTATAGCGATGGCTCCATCTCTACAAGCAATTGCGAAATAGTCGAGCAGGCCCTGTTACTCGACTTCTATAAAAACGTGGAGTCAAATGCAAGGTCTCCACACGCCTGCAGAGCCGCAGGTATCCACCAGGGCCATGTAAGGCTGGTGCCCTGCTCAGATCAGCGGTCGAGTGATCTTCATAAGCTTGCAATAAGCAGGCTTGGGGATATTTTACAGTTGCCAGGCTTGAGGCTGTCCCCAGGGACCAGATTCCAAGTTGCCTAGCTGGCGGAAGAGGTGCAGCGGCTGATGAAAGCCTGCAATGTGGACCGACTGACAGGTGACAAAGGTGGGAGAGCCCAGGGACAGAATTAGAGAAATTTTGATAATCCTCAATGAGGAATCCCTGGCTCCCCTGGCTGATAGAAAATGGGCTCTATCAACCCTATCCTATGGTTTTGGCTCAATTTTCCTACGCATCTGAACAATTAAAAAAAGTATGTTTTGGTTATATAAAATTAGTATATCCTTTTTCAAACCATTCTGTCAAGGTTTCATAAAAACTAATAATATTTACTATTTTTAATTAATTTATTAAAAAAAGTCTAAAATAAGGGTTATTTTCACACACGCCCACTGATAAATGGGAGGCTTGGCATACCGAAAAACAATTTTGTGGAAAGAACAATATATAAAACTATAATTCAAGGTATATATACATGCTAAAAAAAAAACGACACACATAGACAATTTTCGTGATTCGTTAACGCATCAATGGTACGAAATAAGTTAAGTGTTCTCTACACATCCTTTGTTTGAGGCATTCTCTCACATACACGTACAACGTCTTGTCCAGCGATAGAATCAAGCGACACTTCGCTTTTTCTTCTTTTGCAGCATCTGCATCGGCAACCACTGCATTTCCATCGACGAATTGCCACAATCGTTACAACTTGAGCTGCATCTCAATCGCGAAACTCTAAGTTAACCAATTTAAAGATCCAACCAGCTTTTCTAGTTTTTAAAATTTATCGGTGTCACTCATTTTGTAATTAAAGTTAGAATCACTTTTTGAAATCTATAGGGCTGGGCCCATAACCTTTTGGACAATAAACGCACGATTTGGCTGTTGCTTGGAGAATGAGAAAATTTATTTTCACACAACTTATATTCTACTTTATAAACTCAAAGATATTATGAATAAAATTACTTCGATACAACAAGTGTTTTTTAACGAATGAATTATTCGAACATTTATTTTATTAAATAATTAGCCTTAATTGGGTGTTTAAGTTTCACAACTTGTTTTAAATCTATGATGTACTAAAAAAGACTCAGTTTAGGGTACAGCCAATGATTGGGTGTTTAAGTTCCACAACTTGTTTTAAATCTATGATGTATCAAAAAAGACTCAGTTTAGGGTACAGCCAATGAAATAAATTATAAAAATAATAATTATACTTGTTGTTTCGTGGAAAAAAGTTAACCTTAAATTTATCTTTATTGTTGGATTCGATTTTTTTGAGTTCATTTAGGCTACAAGTGCAAATTACAAAAATGCCAGATACGAACAGAAGACGACAAACTGCAGTTTCAAATAATAAGTCGAATATTCAAAACGCTTTTTGGCGGAAACTTTGTCTTCGAGTAGATATGCCTTAAGTTGGTTGGTAGCACAAATGACGGAAACACTGCGCGTCAAGCTTTCACTGATCATGGAATCTCTTCTGACATTACTGGAATTGACCAAAGCATAGATTTATATTATTATTATATTATTATTATTTCTCTCCTTTATTTTTATTAAACTTAAATGAAAAAATTGCACTTACATTTATGTAAAAGTATGTATAACCTTTTATCTGGCTGGTGTCTTCTTATAGGTAGGTCCATTGTTACATTTCTAGTTGTCCCATGAATAGTTTTTTTAATTCCTTAACACAATATTCTCCAAGAGGTAAGTTTCCGGTATTTGTTGTTTTGCCCAGATATGGCAAAGAATTATTATTTTTAAACTATCTTAGCTGGCTTATTAGGTAAGTAAATGTGGAATGAACATCTGCCGCGAAATCCTAATAGCTGTTCATCAGAAAAAGGCCAGGCATATAATTTTTTCGAAATTTTTTAATAAATATTTTCCACACCTTTCTTATTGGGGCAAATTCATCAGAAATTCTTTGAATTCTCAAAGATTTGTCATCAAATCGTAAGTATGTCAATAAAAATTTTACATGGCGGATCAAGTGGGAGTGTTTCTCGTACTACGGAGTCGGGCCATGGATGGATGTCACCCAATACGTTGAACTACTTAATAATATTATGTTTCCATATGCAGAATCTAAAAAGAACATTTCTACAGGACAATTTTTTTTTATACCCTACACCCTGTGGGTAAGGGTATATTAATTTTGTCCTTCCGTTTGTAATGCATTAAAGGAGAGGTCGTAGGTATCGAAAAGTATATATATTCTTGATCAGTGTCACCTCCTGAGTCGATGTAGGGATGTCCGTCTGTCGGTCTGTCTGTGTGTCTGTCTGTAGAAATCAGTTTTTTGAAGAAACGGTAAAAGCTAGAGACTTCAAATTTTGGATTTATAACTATTATACGTATACGCTGATTGTCAATAATATTGAGCAAAATCGGTCCACGGACACGCCCACCTCCCATATAAAGCAAAAGGTTTATATGAGATATCTGGGGAACTATGGTATATATCGAGATGAAATTTTGTGTGTGATCATGTTCCACTAATAGGAGTTTACAAGACAAAAATGAAAAAGACCGCCCATCGGACACGCCCACCTCCCATATAAAGCAAAAGTTCAATATGGGATATATGGTGAACTATGGTATATATCGAGATGAAATTTTGTGTGTGATCATGTATCACCGATACGAGTTTACAAGATAAAAATGGAAAAGACCGCCTATCGGACACGCCCACCTCCCATATAAAGCAAAAGTTCAATATGGGATATATGGTGAACTATCGAGATGAAATTTTGTGTGTGATCATTTATCATCGATACGAGTTTACAAGACAATAATAGAAAAGATCGACCAACTGACAAACTACAGCTCAGCTCAAAAGCTACAGTTCAATGTTGGATATATAATAAACCGGACAGTTATTAGATTAAATATTGCTACTAAGAGTTCCCAAGAATCAAATGGAAAAGATCTCTTATAGGACACGAGCACCTTCCATACAACATCGTAGATCTACATGAAATTTAACTACTTTATGGATGTTATTTGCTGATGAAAGTTTGGGAAAGAAAAGAAAAAGACCACATCCAACTGAACCTCAATGGACGCTTATAGAAAAATTGATTACATCCTTTCAATATAAACGTAATGAGCAGATGAAGATTGAGAGAATACAATTTCCAATTGTACCTGCTGAAGGGATCAAAATCCACAAAAGTCAGGAAACTACATATTTCCAAATGGCTGTCTTCGAAGTGGAATCAGTCGCGCGGCACTATATGTTGCTTATAGTAGCAAATACTTCTGGCCTTTATATTGTTGGAAATTTCAACCCTCCCAAGTCTTTTGTTGAATTAGATTTTGTCCCCATTGAAATGAACATCTAAAATCGGAAAAGCAACTAAAGGCACATTATGATTTTATGGCATACAAAAAATCATCGATTCAATTATTCTTCCATAAATTGCAGAGCTTTACCCATTTACCAATGGCACAATGCTCAAACATCACAACTACTTCGTTTTGTGGAAACAGAACACTATAATATTCCTAACTTCACTCTTATTCATAGATTAGATAGATCTAAAGACAATCGCCGCAAAAAGGGTATAATGGATTTTGGAAAACGAATATAGCTTCAAATATATATATCTTTTTGAAAGAGACCACAGTTATGAAAGTGTAATGACGCATTTTCACTAATTATTGATAGAAATTCACAGTTTCTCCTTTAATTAACGTTGTATGCAGGGTGTAGGGTATGTAAACTTCGGCCTGGCCGAAGTTAACAGATTTTGCCTGGGTGGACCAGGCAAACCGGCAGAGCGAAGCGACCCCGGTGCCCTAGTTTTCAGTTGAAATGTTTTATTCTACTCCGCTGCTATTTTTTTGACCGCAGCTGTATATCGGTGGACGGTATATGAATTATTGAATATTTCTTCAGTTGTTAAATGATTATCTTTCATTGTTGCTCTTGAAACTAGTAATCCGACTAATACCTTGATTTCAGTGGGATTTGTGAGGCACTTTCAACTGAAAAGTTCTGCTTTTTGAACTAAATTTCTACATTCTACGTCCATTGAACAATTTCGTCTATAATCTCGTCGCTAATAAACTGTTCTAAGCATATTAGAGGGTCAGTTATATTATTGGTTTCCACGCTTATGAGACTTTCCATTTTTAGTTGATCATTTTTTACCACGAATCACATTTTTAGAAAAAGAAATTACCTTCCGATTCAGGATCTAAATTATATGCATAACTGTTTTCTGCAGTTTCTTCGACTGGGTCCTCTTGATCAGGTTTATAACTATTCAATAAAAGCGTCCGCAATCCCTTTGAAAGAAAAATATATATATTTTTTTTTTTAACATATTTAATTTTTATTGAATCTTTTCTTCTAGAGACTAACAATAAGTATTTGAAATCTTAAGACTAATTATTGTCTACTCCTCGATTTCTGGGGAGTACTGTTGATGTGCGGTCCTCAAAAATTACAGGGATGGTAGGTCGTTTCAACGTAGGCGGGATGTGCTGCTTGGATTCGCCAGGGAGTTCGCTAATGGATTAGGATGGTCCTATAGTTTTTGAAGATATTTGGCTCTGATGTGTGGAACTACATCTTTCTCCATAGGAATGTTTAGGTCTCTGTGGATATTTTCGTTTCGAATATACCAAGCGGAGCTCCTTGGTTATGGTTCTCAGAATCATTGATTGTGCTCTCTGTATAAGTTCAATGTTAGTTGAACAAACATTTCCCCATAGTTGGATACCATATGTCCAAATAGGTTTTATGGTGCTGTTGTAGAGGAGTACCTTGTTTTCTAGGGTTAGTGGAGTTCTGTGGTTAATAAGCCAGTGGATGGAAGCGGCTCTTAACTTGATTTGCGTTCTCTTTGCCTCTATGTGTTTACGCCAGGTTAGACGCCGGTCTAGGTGGATCCCTAGGTATGTGACCTCTGATCCTTGCGGAATAGGGATGCTGTTTAAGGTTACAGTAGGACACGTGTTTACTCTTAGTGTGAAGTCTTAGTCTTTCGTAATGCATTCTTTGTATTTGACGCGGAAGATTCTATCATTCTATCTAGCGAATGCAGTATTAGGAAGTTCAATAAGCATTTTAGGCGTTATGTGATCATAGCCTGGAGCCTTTTTAAGCTGTGTTTGTATAAGGGTTTTAATTTCGTTATCGGTGCTAATAATAGGAGCCATAACTTCATGATGGGTCCTATTGTGAGAAGGGATTTGAAAACCATTAGTAGGTGGTGGATTTGGTTGGAAAACTATGCTTAAGTGACGAGCGAAAACATTTGCCTTTTCTACTTCGCTGCGTGCCCAGTTGCCTAGATGATCTCTAATGGGAGACTTACCTTCTACTGGTGCCTTTATTCCTTTATTGGCCTTCCAGAGAGAGAACTTGCTAGAACATGTGGGAGTTAGTTTACTTATGTAGTTGTGTTGCTCGATTTTTTGGTGGAGCTTTAGAGCTTCCTTTAATTTTCTAAATGCATCGGTGAGTCTTTGTTTGGAAGCAGGAGATCTGAAAGCCTGCCATTCACGTCTGAGACGGCGTTTGTTTGAAACTAGATTTTCAATGTGGCTGTTGGATATAATTCTCGCTTTGTTTGCAGCTTTACCATTCCTAGGAGTAGATAATTCTGCTGCAGAGGTGACCATTTCGTTGAATATTTGGACAAATTCTTCTATGTCCTCTTCTCTCTCCAACTCGGGATTAGTATGGATGTGACTGCTTATATATTTTTTATACTTTAGCCAATTAGTTCGAGGTGAGGTTAGTCTGTAAGGATAATCAATTTGTTTCGGCTGTTCAAACACACAGAAGGTTACAGGGGAGTGATCGGAGGATAGGCCTTGGCATGTTTCAGTAGAAATCATGTTACTATCAATTTGCTTGGTAATGGCAAAGTCGATTAAGTCAGGAGTTTTTCTAGGTTCTGTTCGCCAATAAGTAGGCTGCCTTGGAGAGACAAAGATGAGCAAAGATTGCGGAAGTTGAGGATTGTATTATAGAGTTGCCTGCCTTTTGGATTGACCAGGCGAGAACCCCAGTGCGTATGCTTGGCATTATAATCTCCAGAAGCCAAAAACCGGTCTCCTAGAGTATTGAAGAAATCCTGGAATTGCTTTTCAGGAATTGAAAAACGCGGTGGACAGTACACTGCGGATAGTGTCAAGTTTTTATTGTTACATAGCAAGCATAAGGATGTAGCTTGAAGATAATTCTTTGAGTATGACTCTAAGGAGTAATGTTTTATTCTATTTCGGATCAGAATACCGGTACCTCCATGAGCCTTACCATCTGGGTGATCTGTTTTATAAAATCTGTATCCTGGTATGCCAAAGTTATATCTATTAGTAAGGTGGGTTTCAACTATAAACTTTACATCAATGTCTTTTTCGGACATATAGTTTTGGAGTTCGTGTTTATGTTGGTTGATACCGTTTGCATTCCAGAGGCAAATTTTGATAAAACACATTTTTTGCTCAGTAGAACTTGGAGTACCTGGTTTGTGTTTTAACTAGGTCTTGGATCATGTTTTGCATTGTAGACATAAATTGTGTCATACATTGTGTTAGCGCTAGAATCATAGTTTCGAGGCCTCCCTCTTTTAGAGGATTATGTGGGATTTGATCGGCCTGAGCTGATCCTGATTTTACTGCACTTGCGTAAGACAAGTTTGGAGTTGTTGGGTTAAATGCACTTGGAGGCATAGCTTTAGTTATTAATTGAGTTGTGTTGTTTGATTTGCTTTGGGCAAGTACTTTACGTTGCTCTAGTCTCACTTTTAGGTCTCTGTACACTGGACAACCTCGGTAGTTCGCAGTGTCGTTGCAGTTATTGCATTTTTTTGCAGAAGTATCTTCCCGGTTAGAGGTACACAGAGAGGAGTGGTGAAGATCACCACAAGCTACACAGACTGTCCGTAATGTGCAGTAGGATTTGGTATGCCCGTATTCTTGACAATTGGTGCATTGCACCGGTCCGTTGCGTTTATGAGGCTCCTCTACCGATATCCGTCGGTGGATTAAATATTGTAGCCCATAGATTGGATGTGTTTCGTTTTTTTGAGTTTAAGGTGATCTGGGGAAAGTTCGACTTTGAACATAGGTTGTGGGAGTTTGTTTTTGTTTTTTATGTTGATGACTGTTTTTGCGCTAAAACCCTTTTCTCTTAGCGCCTCGACTATTTCCTGAGTGTCGACAACGGCTTCTATGCCTTTCAGCACGACTACTAAACCCTTACTACTCTTTAGTTGGTATGTGTGGTAGTTTTTGTTTTGCTCGTTGAGAAATTTAGCTACAACTCTATAGTTAGACGCGGTGTAAATCTGGATTTTCGTCTCATGAATATATCCTTTAGTTATTGGGACTATATGGAAAGTATTGAGACCTATTAGGTTGGTAAGTTGCTTAACCAGGTCATTGAGTTTTTTGGGATTATTACCATTAGGACCCTTTTCAGGGCTAAACTTACGTTTTACCTGTATGTATCGGTCCATCCCAGTTTGAACAGTGGCTTTATATTTACCCTTTTCCATCGTGACTGAATTCACTGCGGGAGTAGTGGGAAAATTCAATAATTTTCCTACGGGGTTATTTGTTCCAGTGTTGCTGTTGTTAGGGAGAGGGGAGATGCATTGCGCACTCCACTTAGCGCTTGCTGGCGAAGCAACGTGTGAGGCAGAGAGCGTGCGTTTTGGTGCTGCAGTGGGAGCGCACTATTTATGTAAGCCTTTGTTGTTGGTCGTGAGTGCAGTCGCTGGTGCTGCGGGAGAGGCAGTTGGCGTACTTTCGCCACTTGCTTTGGCCGTTTCGCGGCGAACTAATTGAGCGGGAGAGATTGCCGTTGCATGCGTACCAGTTGCACCGCTCTCCGCTGTTGCAAGAGATGCGCTTGCTAATGCACCAGTAACATCTGAGCGAGATGCCACTATTTTTTCGCTTGCCGCGTTTTGCAGAGCACAGGTGATTTTTTCGGAGAGTGTCCGACACTCATGTTCCTCTTTTTTGTTTATTGTTTATTTTGTTTTTAACAAAATATATTTAGTCGAAGCAGAGGCAACAAATATGCCGTCTGTTCGAAATAATATTAAGTTTTTCACTTGAGCGTCTCTTTCGCTTTGTTTTATTTGAAACTTAAATAAGGTTCACGGTATTATTAAATATTGTGAGGAGCGAGAACCAAAACACGTCCACATTGAACTCGATCAAAGAAAAATATGACATATATCCTTTTGCAGCAAAAAGTCACATTAAAAGTAATCTACGTCGAAGCGACGTAGTGAAGTTTTGTTTAACCGTTAGAAACAACCGTTACTCTCCGCCACGATGAGCAAAAATCACGCTTGGGTCTAGAACTATGCGAAGAGAGAATGCAATACGAAGAAAGAGAAATGAAGGAATTGAAAAAATGTATGCAGTATACGTAGAATCGATTTCTAGAGTTACTATCTACTTTTATGTTAACAGTTTCAAAAACCTCTTTCTGCATTTCATTATTTCTCATAGCAGTTATTATAAAGGTACTCCTGCCATAGTCTTGTTGACGTTAGATCGGCATTTAAATTTCGCAGCTTCAAGTTGATTATAATGTGGATATATATTGGTATGGTTCCACACATATCATGTATTATTGGGCATTGAGCGGAGTCATAGACTAAACAGTTATTAAATACACATGTTTTTATAATAGTACATATTCAATTATTTGAATTTAAACAATCAAATACTTCAATTGGAAACATATTTGAACAAGTTAGTCCGAATTTGGGTACTCTATAAAGTATTAATTTGATTATCTTCATTATCCTTTACGTACTAATTCGTGAAACTTCATTCTAAATGTGGAACCATACCAATACTTAAATTTCGAAGCATTATAAGATATCAGGATATTTTTCTGGGTTGATTGGAAAGTATAGAACACTATTAAACAGTTTGGGAAGAGATTCCATCAAACATTTTTTTAATTTTGGCACAGAAGCATACAATGATGTTCATGGATCGAGTAAAATTGGGTAATTTTTTGTTGTGCAGTGTGTCCTTTTCGATCTACTATTGGTATTCAACGGTTTGTTTTACTCAGATGACCTTCTACACTATTAACAGACACACATCTAAATAATTGACCATGGTTCGAGGAAGATTTTTGTCACTTTTTAATCAATTTTCGATATCATTCAGTTCAAGGATATACAGATGTATTAATCCTTTATGTGACACTAAAAGTTTTTTATTTTTTCCGGAAAATAGTATTTTCAAGAAATCTGTAATTAATTTTGGTGTAAAAAGTAATCCATCAACTGAAAAAAGCAAGTGTACTTATTTTTATGGCCAGCAAATCAGACACTTCTTAGATAAATAAATTCCTGAAATTAAGGATTGACAATCCCTCCTATCTTCAAATCGTCTAAAAGTTGTGAAATATTATAATTATTAAATTAAAACTTATTACTTGAATATAAACTAGATTCCAAAAATGGGACGATTGACACTTAAAAAAATTAGTAATTATTGTTTTTGTTGTACTTTTCGTTTTCTTTGCGTTGAAATTGCATTTTTTTTGTAATATACATTTTAGTAATATAATATTAGTAATATACAATTAGTATTTTTTGATTAGAAAGTAGAAAAATTTAAATTATTTTCTGTGTATAAACTCATTCTTAACATACTGTATATACAGAGCTTCTAATGTTAACTTGCAACAGTATCTTCACAATAAATCGACGTTTCTCATCCATCTTGTACTTTTTGATATAATGATGATGACAATCGTTATCCTTTGGTCATCTCAACTTGGTCTTGTATCCATAATCTTTTTTAAAAGCCTATCTATTTATTCTTCATCTCGTATTTAATCAATGATATTGTCTGATCTAAATTCTTATCATACACTAAAATAATGATGTCTAACATTATTTCAATTAGGGCAGTTCCATCGATAGCTCTTTCTATAACTTACTTTTAATTTTTTGAAAATAACTTACTCTACTACTGGACTGTATTCGATTTCTTGTGTTTGGCAAAACTGAATCAAATGCGAAAATGTTTAATTTCGATGATCATTGGAGTTGTAATGTACCACGCTTGCATTTTCAAACTAGCTCTCTCTATTAATTTGAAATTTACCTTTATGACTTCTACCCTGTCTTTTATATAGAAACTTAGTGGTAAACTGTAATTTTGTAAGGCCAAGAGATCCTGTGTCGTCTTTTACTTTTGGTAAGGATATAACATAATAACATTTCACCATTTTATCTGTCCTGAGCCATTGTTTTATCTAAAAAAAAATATAAATTATTGGCTTTTATAGCCCTAGCTTTGACCGAGCTACTCGAATGAATTGTTGTTGAGCGTTTGTAATGTTTTACACCAATGAAAGAGACCTACAGTTCAATGTCGAATCCGAACGGCTGAGGTGAGAGCATTTTCATGGGAAATAATATTCTAGGAAGTTTGCCATTGCTCGCCGAGAGGAGGAGGTCATAAAGAAACATTTATGTATGTTGGTCGAGGGAAACGAATCGCGGCTCCACTGACTAGTAAGCTACGCACTTTGTTATTTCTACACATAAACTAATTTCCTTTAGTCAAGATAGCTAAATAATAGTGACAGTTTAAAATGTGTTTATTGAATAATGCGTCGCTTTCGACTGCTTCACCACAACTATCCAGAAATTACATGAGAAGAGAATGACAAAAGAAAAAACAAACAATAAGGCTGACATCAAAAGAGAATAGTCAAATCAGTGATAAAATAAGGTGGATGACAGTTCGGCCCTTCCTGACAATAACTCGTCCCGAGTTCATGGATTGGAGACGTCTTCGGCAGGATCAGTCTCATCTTCAGGATCTTCATCATAGTCATCGTCGATATCTGGATACAACTCACACCAAGGCTTTAATTTGTCGCTGGTTGCTACAGTGCTGTATTTTTGTCTTTTGAGCTGAGCTCCATCGATGTCTTCTATTACATACCGATCACATCTCAACACCTGGGTGACCCCATACGGACTACTTGGCATCTAGTTTTCGAGATTTCAATGAGAATGAGAACTAGGTCTCCTTCGTTGTACTTACGAGGAGTCTTATGTTTGACGTCGATTCTAGTTGTGCACCCTACACGTGCTAATTCAATATTTTGGCTTCATCACATAAACAGGAGTTATATTGGAAATGTCTATGTTGTCGTTTTCGTCGTGAAGTGCGGCAAGAACTTTGTTGCCACTTATATCTTGTAAGGGAAAATCATACACCAAATCCATCGGCGAAAAACGTGTCGTAGAATTACTATTATTATTTAACGTTCTCTGCAACCGACGTAGTTCAGAGTCCCACTTTTTCGGATTAGTATTCGATGCTGTCAAAAATGTTAACACTGACTGATTTATTCGCTCGGCTATCCCGTTCGCCCGTGGTGTTCGTACTGCAACCTTAATGTGTTGTATCCCGTTCGTGTTGCAATATTCTGCAAACGAAATTCCGAATTTTATTTCCTGTGTTTCTTACATCTATTTATTGACATTAAGTAAATTTTTGTACAGAGGGGAAGTATTTAGTAATTGAAATCAATATTTATATTACATATTATTTACAAATTTTGTGGATGTTTGAATGTTTTAAAATTTATTTAGAAGTTCCGGGTTGGTAGATCAGTTGGTGTGCGTCTCTTCAGCCGTTTGTGTTGTATCTCTATCAAGGGGAGGTTTCTTATCTCGTTGTTTGTGTGTCCGTGGAGACACTGCATGTGAATTGTGCTGCGTTTTCTTATGGTGTCATCTATTGTGTCAACTTGTAAGTCTCTATGTAGATCTTCGTTAGGTATGTACCATTCAGCGTTAGTAATTGTTCGGAGAATTTTGGATTGTACTCGTTGCATTGTCTGAATGTTCGTCTTACTCGCTGTGCCCCATATTTCTATGCCATATTTCCATATTGGCGCTATTATTGTTTTGTATATTAGAACTTTATTTTGTAGAGATAGCTTCGATTGTTGTCCTAGGAGCCAATTAAGTTGTCTGAGTCTGCTCTTCACTTCGTTTCGCTTTTGTACTATATGGCTTTTCCACGTCAGCTTTGAATCTATAGTCATTCCAAGGTATTTTGCTTTTGTATCAATTTTCGTGATTTATTGTCAAGTTTTTTGGTTCGTGTCTTCTGTTTGTGTAAATTACTTGCACTGTTTTTTCAGTATTTATTTGGATACCCCAGGTATTGAACCATTCTAGTGTGTGGTTTAGAATGTCTTGTAGTGCTGCTGTTGCGTTGTCGATGTTTTTATGTGAAGAAAGCATTACAGTATCAGTATTTCAACTCCAGTATATGCTGGCCGAGTCCGTTAGCATTCCATAGTGTTATTTTTAGATTATTATTGTCCATTTAGTTTTGTCACCAGCATTGTTATGATCATGTTAGACATATGAGTAATAAGTGTTTTCATCATTTCTTTAAGTTCAGAAAGGTCAGTGTTTTGAGGTTGGTCGTTGGTAGTTGTTGACGTATTGGTAGCGGATGCTTGAGCATATATTAGGTTTGGCCTGATTGAGCTATTTTCTGTGGGGTTTATAATGCTTGTAGTAGTTAGTTGTTCGTTTTCAGTTGTTTGTTCTGATTTTTTTCGTAGTGCTGGGAAGCGATTTATTTTTAGTGTCTTGTAGATCATGCAGCCCTTATAGTTAGCTGTATGCTTTTCACCACATAATGCGCATTTAATATTGTTACTATTCGCAGGAATTTGGCAGTTTATGGTTTTATGTGCACCAGCGCATTTAACGCAGACTGGGTTTTTGGTACAGAAATTTTTGGTGTGTCCATATTTTTGGCAGTTTGTACATTGGGGCAGGGTTCTTTTTTGGTGAGGAGGCTCGAAGGATATTTTGCAGTGCAAAAGGCTAGTCAAAAATGTATATGTCTTTATTGTTTTTGTTTGTTTTAAGTTCTATTGAGAATAAGGACAGTGGTTTTTTTGTCCGTGTTTGCAGTATGTTTTGGATATTAGTTACTTCATGCCCTAGTTCGGCCAGTTCTGTTTTAATGTCGTTTATGTCTGTAGAGTAGTGCATGTTTCTCAATATTACCTTAAATCCCCTTTGATCTTTTGGTTTGTATGTGTAGTATTGTGTTTATTTTTCTTTTAGTAGTTTTATTATTTCAGTGTAGTTTATTGATTCTGCTGGTTGTATTTTAACTTCATTATTATTTAACACTTTCATTTGATAGGAGCAATTTGAAATTGAGTTTAGGGCTTTTGATAGGTTGTTGATATATTGCACGTTTTGTACATATATTGGTGGTGGCTTTGGAGTTTGTGTTTTTACTTTTGGTTTATCGTTATTTGTTCCACTGTCGTTCTCCAGCTCGTCATTTGCGTCGGAGAGCAGTTCGAACCGGTTGGAGGAAGGCGGTTGGCGTTGAGTGTTAATCGTGTTCGGGAGTGACTGGCTTAGCCAGTATTCTGTTATTGTTTTTTGGTTTTCCTGCTGTGTTTTGGTCTTATGTTTTTTATTTGTTTTGGGTACTTCAGTACCTTTGGTAGGAGAGCTTCGCGATCGTTTTGTTATAATTTGTGGATTTGAGTGTTTATTTATCGCAACATGTTCGATCGCAGTTGGTTGTGTCGTGTTTGACGTCGACATGATCGAGGAGATGGGAGAGAAACTAGATGTAGTAGTTGTTGTTGTGCATGCAGAAGCGAGAGTCGTCACAGTGGTATTTGTTGTTGTGCTTAAGGTAGCAGCTGCGCATAGCGTGGGAGCGATAATGCTTGTTGTTGTATTTATGTTTGGCGATGGGCATTGCTCGCTCCACGAGAGCGGCGTTACAGTTGCATCGCGAGCAGGTGGCGCGTGTGTTGTTGTTGTTAAACTGATGCTTGTTTTCGCTGGGTAATTGTTTGTTTTATTGTTGATGCACTCGCGAGAGAGTGGTGTTTCTCTCTCGGTGGAGAGTGACCCACGGGCATTATTTGCACTTTTTTGGTTTGTTTTTTTTTTTCTTGTATATGTTATTTGTTTAAACTTTTTATTTTATAAATAATGTGTAATATATTTTTTTGGGGGGTCTGTAGCCATAAGCTTTCACAGGGTTTTAGTTTTATTAAGCGTCTATTTCGCAATTTGGTGATTTTAAGCGCTTTGATTTGATATAACCTTTAATGAAGCACATATTGGAACAACCAATAACTATTTTCCATCTGAACTTTTCTTAAATAACCGATTTTTCTTTAAAGTGTATTCAGATTCACTGATCCGAGCATTGATCCGAGCTAACCTGAATAATAATGTTTTGCAGTTTAGGATATTGTTTCTGGATTGTGAAAAGTCAGTCTTCGACAGACATGTTGATGGTCATGACACAGGTACTAATATCCTCAGGTTCTACGGCAGCTTCCACTGGAGCCCTGCTAATTGCGTCGACATGCTTCATTGATTCACCTGGTAGATATTATACATCTACTACCATAATCATACTCAAGTAGTTTTAGGAACCATCGAGCTACTCGTGGAATCAATGGCTTCGATGTTTTCACACCCGAAATGGCTTGACAGTCTGTAATGATAGTCAATATCAATATCGTAAATTCCTAAGATCGGCTTCTCGGTCAAAAGACGGAGCAAAGTTCGATACGCGTCGTCACACTCAGCTGACCATTGAAATGCGGCATCTTTTCTCGTCAGACGAGTCAAGGGTCCAGCGATGTGCGCATAATTAGCCACAAATTTTCGAAAGAATCCTGTAAGCCAAGAATCTTCTTACCTCAACTGCATTACGAGGGACAGGAAATTGTTTAATCGCAATCGTTTTGATTTTACCAGGTTTGATACTATTAACATCTAGCTTGTGTCCTAGAAAGAAGACGCTGCTTTTAAAAATGAAATTATCGATAGACGGAGTGTTAAGTCCTCATTCTTTATTCATTGCAGAAATAGTTCAAGGTTACATAATCCTTCGTCGACAGTTTTCGTCGCGGCGATTACTTCGTATACGTAGCTAATAACTTTATCTGTCACTGGTTGAATGATCTTCGACATCATCCGTTGGAATGTGCATGGAGCATTCCGAAGCCCGAATGACATAAGGTTAAGTTCAAATGCGAAACGAACGCAATGAATGGCTTTGACTCGTCGACAATTTGGTAATACCCGGACATCATATCGAGGGTGGTGAAATACTTCTTGCCCGTTTCTCAGTGATCGCATTAAGTTTGCGGTAATCAACACATAAACGATCTTCTCCGTTCTGTTTCTTAACTAAAACAATCGATGAGGAGAATAGTGAGTTCGACGGTCGAATAATGTTCAAATCTAATAATTCCGAGATTATACGTTCGACCGTCTGTTGCTTGGGTATAGAAATCGGAAATGGTTTCTTTATGATTGATTCAATTCCGATTAATACGTCGTATGCTAGCATTTCGTCACTAACAATCGCTAAATCACTAGTATAGTCTTGATCGTCTATTGTTATTGGTATTGACATTGTTTCGCGACAGTGCCATTCACCACCGGCAAATCCCTGTAACACCTCTTTACACGTATTGGTTTTACCATTACATTTATCGGCAATAGATCTTTTCACTAATGATTTGCAACGTCCCGAGTCAATAATTGCATTACACCTTTTGTTTTGATCACCTTAATAATTTGATTATTGTTGTTTTTAGAATATGCGCGAACATTGTTTTTAATAACATTAACCGGCGTAATGTTTCGTACCGGACACTTATTGGTTTCATGATTCGTAGCAAAGCATTTTTGGCATCGTTGTCTTCTCTGAGGAAGATTTGTCCGTTTCTGGACAAATGGCCACGTTCACGACAATTGTAGCAGATTGGACCAGTATTGGTATTGTCCTTGCTAGCTCTGTTTTCACTTTTAATAAATTTTTCCCGATTTACAAAATTGTTTTTCTGAACACTCAGTGGAAACTGTTGTGTAGAATGTTGCAATGTCTTTTTATTCGTTGAAACGCCTGTTAACGACTGTAACAAATCTGCGCACTTCACAAAGTTCATAATCGAAAGAGATCTCCGTAGACCTTCGTCATATACGAAGTCCTTCCATCCGCAGAACACCGGTTGTGCGTTCATCCACATCTTTGCTGAACCTTTCATCTTTCATTGCACAGCGAAAAGCACAAATCGCTCGTCCCATTGATAGGCCATCTGCAATTGATTAACACGCTCGAGAAATTGGTCAGACGTTAGTTCTCCATTGCAAGAATCGGATTCCGGCAAAATAGATGTAATGTCGCGTACATTATTATAATTATTCATATTATTCCTGGTCGATTCTTGTGACTGCGGCATATTATGATGTGACAGCAATTGTTGCGGTGTTGAAATTTCAAAATTATTATGTTGCACGACAGGAACTGTTGAAGGGAACCGTCGCTGCAGTGTTGCTATACATAGTTGCAGGGACATATTGAATCATTGATGAGCCACCAAGGCCCAACATGTTTCCGCCCGATTGCGAAATAGACGAGGCTGTACAGAACGAAGATGGCAGCGATCCAGCTGCATATGCTGTGTTGTTTGTTGTTATCAACGGTATTCGATTCATATTCGGCTGCGAACTCGCTGTTACGTGCGTCGGCGTCAGCAAAAAAGGAGACGGCAAAGATGATCTTAGCGACAGCGAAGTCCCATTTACGGCAGCTATGCACATCGTTGTCGACTCTGTGATAGCAGTTGGCGAATTTTGAATTTGCATGTTTAACCAATTCGTATTGGAACATGGGGCGACATGCAAAGCGGTGTCCTCAAGTTTTTCTTGTGGTGAACATTTCGATGAGTTGACAATGGCTTGGATCTGCTGAGTTAGTAACTCCACGGTTCGATGAAGTCTACCAACATCGTTCAACACTCTTTCCATGCTTTTGTCCGATTTGAATAAGTTTCCGTCACCAGTGGACTCCTCTGGATCGTCAGAGACGTCCAACAAGTTTTCACTCTGATGCTGCAAACGTGCAACCAATTCCACTTTATTTCCTGATGTCTTCATGCCCTTCTCGCGAAGTAAATTCTTCAGTTTGTTAAATTATCAAACTCCATTTGTTTCAAAATTTATCAATTAATTTTTGTGTAATCCCACTTTTGAATTTTGTTAAGACAGCTAAATAATAATGCACAGTTTAATTTTACAAAAATTGGTTTATTGAATAATGCGTCGCTTTCGACTGCTTCACCACAACTATCCAGAAATTACACGAGAAGAGAATGCCAAAAGAAAAGAAAGAAAAAACAATATGGCTAACATCAAAAGAGAATAGTAAAATGAGTAATGCCAGATCACATAAAATAAGGTGAATGACACTTTTAATCTAACAAACTTTACTTGACATGAGACACTTACGTTATTTTTTTAGATATCCGAAGGACACATCGATTCAAAGCATGTTTCCTTCTGATGTCCATATTTGAAGTAGTTAAGGCATGTTCTAATGTGACGACCATGTCAAATGCCCACCGCTAATATCACTTCATCCCGATCCTTGAAAAATGGGTTACAGATCAAGATCAAGATGTAATCGAATTGTCTAGTATAAAATGAAACCATTATTATTTTAAAGTATCAAATAAAGAATAGAACTATTCGACATAATCGAATTGTCTCGTCTATTTCGTCTACTAATGATATAAATATTAGTCACAAAACAATTTTAGAATTAGTTTATTGAGTTACTTGGCAAAGATATAACGTATAACGTTTTGAATTTTGAAAATTAAGGCACATCTTTCGGTTGTATAACATTTCGATTATGATGATCAGATGGATCCCATCTGAGGGACTGCATCATTTTTACCTTTACATCGAAATGTTTGCTGTTGTCAAAAAATTCTAGGCTAACTGCTTCATGAGAAAGATACTGAAATACGTTTATGTTCCATAATTAAGTTCCATAATTAATCAATTAAAAATTTCAAAATCTCTATTGGAAACTAGTACCATTCAAATCGGTTTAGCCGTTCTCGAGTTTTAGCATCACTAGCATAAAAGGCATTTCCATTGTATATATATACATAGATGTCGTGTTATATAATATATAATCATATATCATAAATAATAATTATATTATCATATATACAATTTTCGTTTTTCAATAACATAGCTATGGTACGAAATCGGTTAAACTATATGCATAATATGCTGCCACTGTATTCTCAGAATACATTGTATAATTGTAATGAAATCTCATTGGTCTGCCAAACACATATATGTATTCGTTTACATGTATCTACACAAATTTAATTCATGAAGTTATAATATAAGCAACTTACCTAAAAATGGGTATATAGAATTCAGTTTGCTTACAACCTTGTTTGAGTTAAGTTCGACTGTTTGCGAGTTATGATAAAAATATTTTTTATTTAAAAAAAAAAAAACAATGTCAGAATCTAACCTAATTTTTGAATATGAGGAAGAAATATTATTTTGCAAAAACAATAGGAAATTAACTGAAATTTCCAGTACTGGTCGTATGTCTCAATTTATTCAACTTTTTATTTCAGAAAATACTTTATAACAAATTTAATGTTTATTTTAGATATCATTATTAAAAATAAATTTGTGTGTATGTGTTTTTGTAGAAAAAATATATACAAATTATTCGTTTACATCGATTTTATAATAATCTGGATTTACTTGAGTTGTATGGATTTTATTAGAAACTGATGAATAATAAAAAAAAAATTGTATTCAAAATTGAAATAAGACTGCAAAAAAAATTATGAGAGGATTCAAAGGAAGACTATAAAATTTAAATTAATTATCTAATAGAAAACATAAAATGGGTCTTTCTAAACGGTATTTCATTGTAAAAATTTGCATTTTTGAATACTCCTTTGGAAATTATATCCATTTTATTTTCACAGTCCTTGAAGCATATTTCAAATTATAATGTTTTCTGATCGAACAACAACCTCCTACATAAAGATAAAGTTCAATATGGGATATTGTGTGTTTTCAAGTAAGACTAATATGAGTTATCATGACAAAAATGGAGAAAATCGTTCAACATACACGTCCAATTAAAAGCAAAAATGTAATGTAGGAACACACATCAGTTTTTCTTTACGGCCTCCTCCTCCTCTTGGCGAGTAATGGCAAACATCCGAGAGTAATATTTTCCATGAAAAACCTCTCACTCAGCCAGTCGAATGTTCATTGGCGTGAAACATTACAAACGCTCAACACCAATTCATTCGAGCAGCTCGGTCAAAGTCCTTAGTAGGACTGTAAAGACCAATAATTTGTATTTGTATACATTTAATCCGGTACATAATGCTCTATATAAGGATGACATGTTTTGTGTGATCAAATAATAGTGATACCAATTCTAGGTCCTAAAATGGAAGAGTTCATGTACCATAAGAACAAAAAATTACAATACAAGATCTTTTTGATCTTGAACAATGCCATATAAGTAGAGTAGCTAGTTTTATTGTGTGTTTTTCATGGTATCTTCAAGGCCGATAGAACACTATTTCAATTGTTTTTCCACAATTTCTCTTCACACATTTCCATTTTTGGTATACAACATATGAGCTAATGTTTTGGATTTTATAAAAATATGCAAAAGAGATTTTATAATAACTTTAGTACATTCTGGAAGTAAAATGATACAGAAAAAGAATCAAAAACACGTTGCAAATATTTTATAGAATGAAATTAAGATTATTTATAACGTTTAAATAAAATCTAGTGATCTGCTCTTAAATTTGTCAATAACTATATTAATGTTTTTAATAAATGGTTTTAATAAGCTGTTAGTCACTGTAGAAATATATTAGTCAGTAAATGCGTCTTTTCGGATTGGTGTGAACATAGTATAACGTACCGCTACCTACATCTCTTATGATAGCTCAAAATATAAAAATCCTAACCTGATTTCTTAGTAGTCAAGAATATGCTATCAGCATTTCATGAAGATCGCTTATCTTCCCCGTCTACTTCTCCACAAACCCGGTGTGCTTTTCAACCATATCATTTATATATTTTCCATGTGGGTTAGAGTATCCTTCCTTCGTAATATACCTTTTGTAAAATGCTAGAGAGATATTTTGTCTCGGTATTGATTCAAGTGTTTGGCTCGGTGGCTAAGTGCCCGGTTCGATCCCGGCTCCGCCAACATCAATTCCTCTTCTTGGCGAGCAGTGGCAAACTGCCGAGAGTATTATTGCCATGAAAAAGCACTCAACTCAGCCGTTCGATTCGGCATTACTGTAGGTCTCTTTCATTGGTGTAAAACATTTCAAACGCGCATCACCAATGATTCCGTGTAGCTCGGTTAAAGCCCCTCGTGGGCTGTAAAGGCCAATAATTTGTATTTGTATTGATTGAAGTGTGGGGGACGTGTTCAAGTTAATAATTGTAAATGTAAAGTTAAAAAATTTATATTTTGTATTCATATATCTTAGCCATGTAATCGTTATAACCGCATTAACGGCCACTTTGTTCACTCCCAGTTAAATTTAAATTTGAAAACTTTTTTTTGTTCACTTTAAATGGAGATTATCCCGTTAGCTAACTAACAAATTTAATTGCGATAATAGCTAACTGTCCAAAATCGGGCAGTTAAATGGGGAATTTAAATTTAAATTGAGAGTTTCGTTTTGTTCACTCCCAGTTAAACAATAGTGACACTTGAATATTATTTTCGAAATTATTCTGAAATAGAAAAATATAAAAATTATGAATGAACGAGAATGGATGCTTACGAATGAATGGAACAGCATTCAAAAGTGGGCGATGTGGAGTATGATCTGAATAGGGAACATTTCGTGGCCAAGAAGCATTCATTTCATACGAATTCTCTCTGTAGATTTTAGGTGTGTGTCTCTTTGAAGCTTATGTCATTCAAAATTGAAAATATTTTGACAAATATCTCAGAGAAATCGAAATCTGTAAATCTAAATGGTGGAATTTATGTTTGTCTGAAGTATATGTCAAAATAACAGCTGTTTTTATTCAAAATTAAAAATAATTTAAATATTCTTTGAAACTTGTCTTTCAAATTTTGAAATAATTTTTGATATATTTTGACAATTAGAGCAAATATCCAAGGTAAATTCTTAACTGGGCTTTAAATGGTTCAGGAATAAACTTAATTTGCGGTGAACAAAACCAATTTTTAAATGTAGATTTTAATTAGGCTCTTATTTTTAAATGTAATTTAAATCTATTGGCCATTTAAGGAATTTAACTGGGAGTGAACAAAACGGCCCTAAAACGGTTATCACTAAAATGCCTAAAACTCAGCAAGAAATTCTCCTAATTTTTTGAATTTTCGAAATTTTGATACATTATTTGTTTGTCCAATTTTTATTTTATTTTCATTCATTTTTGAAAAATTTTCAATTTATTTTCATTCTCGGCTTCGGTAAAATTATTTTACGAATTACTGGAGCGTTGCACTAAAATACCAATTTATATTGATAAAATTAACTCAAGGGATATGGAATAGCAAATTTGCTACGAGTAGAAAAGGCACAAGTGTATTTTGTAGATGTTTAGAGTAAATAGATCGTAAATACTCCTAGTAATTCAAATATACGAGGAAGTCTACAATTCTTTGTAAAGAAGAACACGACTTGCTTTAACGATGGTTTGTAACGGAGAGATCTGGTATCAGAAATCAAATTTGAAATTTACATTTGTTCATAAATATTGTTCTATTTCAACACCTCCCTAATTGAACATGCACGAATTCATAATAAAGAAGTAATCAATAAATTTTCATTTCATTTCTACTTTAAACCGAACATTTGGATAAAATCAATAAATATTACAGATACTACTGCCTTTGTTAAATTGTCGGTCAGCATATCTTTCGTTCATAAATATTTTATTAGGATTTCTTTATTCTGAACTTTTTCTCGAATAAAATTAACTTATAACATGTTTATAGGTTTTGTAAGTGCAGAAAACGAACAATCTGCTTCTGTAGATGGCTGCGGTGTCTTTCGCTTCTTTGTTGCCCATTCCACTGCTCCATATTGAATTATAAACAAGTACCTCGGTGTCGATCGTTTCACAACAACCTCACTGCCCTAATCAGCATCACAAAATCAGTTTCCTCGTATCCTCATTTGATCTTACAGAACATACCAAACCTTTGTCCGATGTACCCTTCAGATACCTGAGCACCGCTTACCAATGAGCCTTCCCTAGAATATCATCATATCTACTCAGAGAATTTACAGCATAACAAATATCTAGTCTTGTCACTTTTTGACAAAATAACCCAATTTTTAACCTCAAAACTTAAGATATATCTATGTTCTAGAGAAAAACTGAAGGTACCATCGTGGTCAGCGTATTTTTTTATATATTATTAACATTAAAATATTAAAAGAAGAAAGAGAGAGAGAAAAACTGAAAGAAGAAAAGTTTTAATGTTTCTATCTCCCAAAGCCAGAATAGTTTAAATTTTGCGAATTCGAAGCGAAGCAATGTTCTATTGTATTCGTCGCCATAAGACTTCGTGTATTCAACGTAATCCTCAAAGTGAAGCAAGCAAGCTGTGATTGTATTTCGCATTTATTCAAATTAGAATCCATTGGAGTAGCTGTATATTTACAATCAGCTATGCGAAAATGTGCCAGCACTTCTTTGATGTACTTTGATTGATCGATCTTGATATAATCTTCTTCTCTGGCTATTCGTATACTTAGAATCAACGAAAGAACAATCAAATTGGCATTTTTTTGTTAATCTTACACTAATTCACGTCATACTATTCGAACATATTAAAACATCGTCAATGTAAATTGCAATTGTTGTAATGTACAACAATACATTTTCAGATACTAAATAGTAAATTCACCTACTCCTCTTCATACCTATTTTCATTAGAACTTCATTAAAA
This sequence comes from Coelopa frigida, assembly GCA_017309665.1. NCBI lineage: Eukaryota > Metazoa > Arthropoda > Insecta > Diptera > Coelopidae > Coelopa > Coelopa frigida. Next base: position 29,496,343 of record CM029565.1, read on the forward strand.
GTTTCTTTCCATACTTTCCTAGCCGATTTTTTTATCTCAAATTTACTGTAACTTTAAGGCCTACATGGTGTGAATAGGAGATCTATCGGATAATTGGTTCAATATTTTTAAGAAGATTTATTTATGTAAACAAATAAAAATATTTGTTAAGACATTTTGGTTAAACATTTCTACCATTAACTGACCGAATTTAAAAAATTTTCAGACTCAGGCTTTTGCATGAAAAGTAATTTTCATTTACATCGCCCAAGGGAAATATTTTACAACCTTTTCACAGATTTACACAGTTTAAAACTTCTGAGACTCAGGTGTTGTCTCACAATCTGTTGATTAAGGTAGGTGCGATGTTAATCTGGATACTGGTGATTGTTTGGTAAATGGCGCAACTGGCTAATTCATGTGTGTGGAGGCTCGTAGATCTACAAGAACTCCAACTTCCTTATGTATGTTATTTACGGATGAAAGTGTGGGAATGAATGCAAGATTAATGAGAAGAAATACTACTGAACCGTAATGGACACCCATGCTTCTGAAGGGTAAAAAAGTTGTAAAAATCATCAGCATTGAAGTGTAATGACGCATTTTACTAATTTTGTATAGAAATTCAGTGTTTCCTGAACCTCTATTGAGGATGTTTTTATTCAAAGCCATTGAGGATTTGAATGAATACAATATAAATAAAAAAGTGTTTAAGGTAATAGGTATGGGTGATTTCAACATACAGTTACTGCCAATGGCCAATAGATTTCAATTACATTTAAAAATAACAGCCCAATTAAAATCTATATTTAAAAGTTGGTTTTGTTCACCGCAAATTAGGTTTATTCCTGAACCATTTAAATTTAAAGCCCAGTTAAGAATTTCCCTTGGAAATTTGCTCTAATTGTCAAAATAAAGAATATTTAAATTATTTTCACTTTTAAATGAAAACAGCTGTTGTTTTGGCATATACTTCAGACAAACATAAATTCCACCATTTCGATTTACAGATCTCGATTTCTCTGAGATATTTGTCAAAATGTATTCCAAATATTTTCAATAATTAGAAGAGAGAGACAGAAACCCACCCCACAGAGAGAATTCGTATGAAATGAAAAATATTTTCAATAATTAGAAGAGAGAGACAGAAACCCACCCCACAGAGAGAATACGTATGAAATTAATGCTCTTCGAGAGTTTTTCGATATCCAATTGCACTACTGAAGTTCACGATCTTGGCCACGAAATGCTCCCTATTCATATCATACTCCACATCGCCAACTTCGGAATTCTGTTCCTTGTCATAAGCATCCATTCGCGTGCAATCACAATTTTTATACCCTACACCCTGTGGGTAAGGGTATATTCATTTTGTCCTTCCGTTTGTAACGCATTAAAGGAGAGGTCGTAGGTATGGAAAAGTATATATATTCTTGATCAGCGTTACCTCCTGAGTCGATTTAGCGATGTCCGTCCACTAATACGAGTTTACATAACAAAAATGGAAAACATCGCCCATCGGACACGCCCACCTCCCATATAAAGCAAAAGTTCAATATGGGATATATAATGACCTAGGGTATATATCAAGATGAAATTTTGTGTGTGATCATGTATCACCGATACGAGTTTACGAGGTGACGATTGAGAGAATACAATTTCCAATTGTACCTGCTGAAGGGATCACAATCCACAAAAGTCAAGGAACTACATATTTCCAAATGGGTGTTCATCTTCGAAGTGGAATCAGTCGCGCGGCACTATATGTTGCTTATAGTAGCGCAGCAAATACTTCTGGCCTTTATATTGTTGGAAATTTTAACCCTCCCAAGTCTTTTGTTGAATTAGATTTTGTCCCTATTGAAATGAACATCTAAAATCGGAAAAGCAACTAAAGGCACATTATGATTTTTTGGCATACAAAAAATCATCGATTCAATTATTCTTCCATAAATTGCAGAGCTTTAATGCGCACTTCCAAGATTTTCCAATTGTGGAAACAGAACACTATAATATTCCTAACTTCACTCTTATTCATAGATTAGATAGATCTAAAGACAATCTCCGCAAATAAGGGTATAATGGTTTTTAGAAAACGAATATAGCTTCAAATATATATATATATCTTTTTGAAAGAGACCACAGTTGTGGAAGTGTAATGACGCATTTTCACTAATTATTGATAGAAATTCACAATAGAATTTAAAGTTTTTCCTTTAATAAAAGTTGAAGTTAACAGATTTTGCCTGGGTGGACCAGGCAAACCTAATTCTATTTCAGAATAATTTGGAAAATAATATTCAAGTGTCACTATTGTTTAACTGGGAGTGAACAAAACGAAATTCTCAATTTAAATTGAAGTTCCCCATTTAACTGCCCTTAACTGACCGATTTTTGGACAGTTAGCTATTATCGCAATTAAAGCCATATGTCAGTTAGCTAACTGGAGAATCTTCATTTAAAAACCCTAAATGGAAGTGAACAAAACGGATATTTCAAATTAGCCATTTAAATGCGAAGTTAAATTTAACTGGAATTGAAGAAAACGGCCCTAAAAAGCATTAATTTCTATGTGATTTTCATTAAAAAGTAATATAAGGCACGTTTTTAATTCCACACAAAGCCACATGACCGCAGCTGTGGTCAAAAAAATAGAAGGCAGTAGAATAAATTATTTCATCCGAGAAAAAATAGTTTTTTTCTTTGAAATTATTAATGTTTTCTAGTCAATTTAAATATTATACATTACTATTTATTATCCAACATTCAATAAAGTCAAAAAGGTTTGTACTTTAAAATATTGGTTTAGAATACGTTTTTTTTTTTTCAATAAGATCGGTCAAAAAAAAACTGTGTTAACGAAAACAAAAGCTGATAAAAAGTCATTTTATGAAACTTTGGTTTTATGAATCAATTAATTAATATATTCTTCCTTAGAATTGAATACTTAGTTGCACAACCTTTGTTACGTAGCACAGCTTCACAACGACGTTTCATTGAATCTACTAAGATTTTGCATCTTTCGCTTGTAATTTTTAGCCAGGCCTCTTTATTTACACTCCATAGCTCATTATTATTCTTGGGTTTTACTATAGCCACCTTCTTTTTGATATTCTATTAGATTGAGATGACTGCGCAGGCCACTCCATTAGGTCGATCTTTTTGTCTTGAAACCAATTTTTTGCTAATCGACTAGTGTGCTTCGGATCATTGTCATTTTAAAATGTCCCATTTTAGAGCCATTTCATATTCCGCATATGGAAACATAATATTAGTAAGAATTTCAACGTATTAGGTGATATCCATCCATGGCTCCGAAGTACGAGAAACACTCCCACTTGACCCGCCATGTTTGATCGTTTTAGTTGTATATCGTGGAACATATTATTTGTTCTATAGACACCTCACATACTGTTGGAACCCAATACCACCATAAAATACAATTTTTGACGCATCCGACCATAGTATGTTTCTCCATTTTTCGACTTGTTATTCATTGTGAGGTTGGGTGCATTGCTATTATTTTGACTCAACTGTACGTTGAAAAAGTCTTAAATGATGCCCACGACATTTCCATTTCGAGATGAGGTTTCTCTCATATTGCAGTCAACTGATTTCGAACAATTAGCCATGTGGGCCTCTAGTCAAAATCATCAATAGAGTATCTTAAATACCATCGAAGAGTACCATTTTTTCTTTAAACCTATTTGTGGTTTATCAACTTTTTTTTGCGAATTACGACGAGTTTGGTATGATGACCGAACCGTTCATATGGAGAAAAAAACTGACACTTTCTTCTCAACTTTGAGTGACATAGGGCACATGATAACGGGAAATACATAACGGGATCATATAAAGAAGGAATATTAAATACGGGGTAACATAAGATTCGACGACTCTTTTCGACGTCAGGAATAAACGAGTTATTTTAGGGTTTAGAAAAATATATACATTTATTTCTATATTTTAAAGAAATAGTTTTATCATAAGAAAATGAACTGAAATGAGAATTAAATTTTAAACGTGTCTGCACTACTACAGCTCTCATCGACGGCTCTTCTCCTCTTCCTCTTTCTTCTTCTCATCATCTCGTCCGTTTCTGACCCAAATCATCATCTTCATCTAACTCTGGACAACTGCGACACCACGTTGTGTGTGTACATACGTTTTCAAAAAACTAAATTTGAACATGAATAGTTGCCAATGTTTAGCAAAGTACATTTCAATATTGTACTTATTCAAGACCCCTTCTCAATATAAATATTTTTACAAACTATTTACGAGTTCTAATAATTTAATATTTAATTTTAATATTTAATAGAGGCTTCTGCCAGATAAAGAGATTCTTTCTTATTTCTATCTTATGTTCTAAAAGAATTTTCGTCACAACTCATATGGCATGTTGCAGCTGAATCAGCAAACCAATCATTGGATGCATGCTCATTTGTCATTCGAAAACATACCTGACGATTCTGTTCATCGCTGACATGACTTACAAGATTATATCATGATTTCTGCTTTTCAAGACAATTTCGCTTATAATGTCCTTGCTTACCACATCCGAAACATTTCGGCTTAAATTTATATCTCTTTTGTGTTTTCATTGATACTTCTGTAGATCAAATAAAGACTTACGGTTGAATTCCTGTAACAGTTATCCTTGACTAAATCTATCGTGGAATCTTTTTGTGGACAAACTTACAATGCAGAAATTTACAGTCCTCAAGCCTCTCTGGTAGCTGTAACCGAGCGTCGGACTGCGCTACGACCAAACCGGTCGTCTAACATACTCAGAGTCGAGGTGGAAATCGACTGAACTTCGTGGCGGGCTCTGCACGCCTAGCTATGCTTCAGCTTAGCTCAGGGAAAATTGGGGTGGGATGTTGCCACTAGCCCAAGAGTTGAATAATATGCGATCGTACAACAGCAAAAAAAAAGTTTTGGTGCAGAGAATTACAAAAAAAAACTAGGGGTTGACAACACGTACAAGTTCAATCGGATTGACTCGAGGGGAAAGGGGGGTAGATGTTATTTCCCTTTCCGGTCTTTACCCACCCAACCTACTAACGACTACTAAACTTGAGACTCGTTAGGCCATGAAAAACGAAAGTCTAGCTTGGTCTCATTCTGATATGCATGGCCTTGAGATAGTGAAATAAGAAGATATTTAGAGATTCATGATCTTAAAGAATCTATATTTTCAAAAATTCAGGGAATAATAGAGTAGGAATTGTGTATAAAATCAAAAATATTAAATATAAATGTTACATTTAATAAATTTTATAGAAAATAGGTATTCAGGTATTAATGGTTGTATTGGTATATTAAGTGTAGGTAAGCATATAAGTATTATTTAATTATAGGTATTAATATTTTAGTAATATTAGATTTAAATTTAACGTAGGCATTAATTTATGTTCAATTAATCCATCTTTGGGGTAATAATAATGAGTATTTTAAGTATTTATTATTCGGCTATTGGCAACTCTGTCAACTTTTTACGAATCAAAACAAATAACAAGAACATATGACAAAGCTACGCGACATTACATGGAGTCACCAATGTGTGATCCATTCTATTCTCAACATACCAATGTCATGTCAGTGCATGATCTCAACCGAAATATCTCTTTCTCTTATGTTCCTCTACTTTCTAATGGTTAATTTACAAAAGTAATGCAACTTTCGCACATGTTGAACACAGCAGGCGCCTGATGACTCCATATTCTGGTTGTTTGTTGTTGTTGCTTGAGGAAAGAAATGTAGTGTTCTGTTTCGCTGAAATATGTATGGGGTTGCCAGATTATAGTTTTTGTTTTACTCTGAGAAATCTTTGACATATTTTTGAATTGTGAAAAGTTTTGTTTTGTTATATCGAATTGAACTGAATTACGGCAATTATGGCTGAATTATGGCATATTACTTGAAATATACCTTTTAATACCCTTTTTGCTTACAAATACTTAAAATGAGAAAAATAATTTATGATTTGTTCACCATTGGAACCACCGAATCAACATTTTTAATTACATTGTAATTTTAAATTTTATATGGTATATCGCAAAACCGGTGTATAATATTGAAATTCTGACTACGAATGAGTTATATAATGCGCAGCAGAACCAAAACTTCAGTCCCCTTGGAGGTTAGAGGTGCTCCGCTGGACGTGAGCGAGGTCTTGACACCACGATTTCTTGGATATTGATTATGGTGATCGATGTATCGCAAAAATCTGCCAACTACTCGTTCTGCAATCAGGGGTGCTTCGGTCGGGGTTGGTACGTTGCAATCTCTACTGATGGCTTTGTTGCGACTCCTCTAGCGGACTTGAAAAATGATATGCGGCGATTACGCTTGCCGCCGATGTCGTACTTTCAGGACTTTCTAAATTCGATGATGGTGGCTGAGCTCTGATGTGGAGTTCGATTTCCAAATGTGCACGTTGTTCTCGCGACTGCTGGAACTCTTTCACAATGTATGAAATATTCTTTCGCGATGGTCCCTTAATGCAATTAATTAACCGATCTTAATTCGGAACGCGATTTATTTATTTTTTTTATTATTCTCAAACTTTTTCTAATTTCAACGATCACGCGAACCAGTCTCCAACTTTTTAGTCTTTGGGAGCTGTCAAGGCAGAGGCGGATCGAACGAACTGCACACCTCAGCGAACGAAAGGAAAAAGGAACCAGCATCCGTAGTTACGATGACAGGTCGTGCAACTTCCATTAATGACGAGTTGTATTTTTCTGGGACATTGTTGGGGGGGTTGTTCAGGATGATCGAACTTTGCCATACTTGATCAATAGATGGCGGTAGCAACAATAAAGTTTGTTTTTTCTGAATTATTAAAAGCTGCAAAGCTTTATGTTGTTATATATGTTTTAATGTTGAGTTAAATTACAACAAACTTTTGAAACATAATTTTACACCCCCACCCTCCATAACTCCACATATGGTAATTGCATTTCGATAATCTTGAAAATTGCATGCTTCCTTCACTCATTTCTATGACAAAAGGCCCATAACCTAATAACAGAATTTAAAGACAGCGTTTCTCGATTGAAATATATTTCGGGAATGAAAAATTTGTGTGTATACACATTTTCTAAAACTAAATATGAACATGAATATGTGATAAGATTCTGTAAAGTACATTTTGGTATTTTACTTATTCAACATACTTAGACTTGAAATTTTTGTGTAACAGCAGAAAAAGAACAAATGACTTTTCGAAATATTGAGATATTAGTTGCTTGATTATTTTGTATTGAATAGGATACGTGTCCTCCATTAGGCATCACACGTACCATGTTTGAGTTTGGCCAGCTATGTAGACTGGCATAGAAGTCAGGAATAAATGAGTGATTTTAGGATTAAACTAGCTCACTAGCCTGGTCCACCCAGGCAAAATCTGTTAACTTCGGCCAGGCCGAAGTTTACATAACCTACACCCTGCATATAACGTTTATTAAAGGAAAAACTGTGAATTCTATTGTGAATTTCTATCAATAATTAGTGAAAATGCGTCATTACACTTCTACAACTGTGGTCTCTTTCAAAAAGATATATATATTTGAAGCTATATTCGTTTTCCAAAAACCATTATACCCTTTTTTGCGGAGATTGTCTTTAGATCTATCTAATCTATGAATTAGAGTGAAGTTAGGAATATTATAGTGTTCTCTTTCCACAAAACGAAGTAGTTGTGTTGTTTGAGCATTGTGCCATTGGAAAATCTTGGAAGTGCGCATTAAAGCTCTGCAATTTATGGAAGAATAATTGAATCGATGATTTTTTGTATGCCGTAAAATCATAATGTGCCTTTAGTTGCTTTTCCGATTTTAGATGTTCATTTCAATGGGGACAAAATCTAATTCAACAAAAGACTTGGGAGGGTTGAAATTCCCAATAATATAAAGGCCAGAAGTATTTGCTGCGCTACTATAAGCAACATATAATGCGACTGATTCCACTTCGAAGATGAACAGCCATTTGGAAATATGTAGTTCCCTAACTTTTGTGGATTGTGATTCCTTCAGCAGGTACAATTGGAAATTGTTTTCTCTCAATCGTCACCTGCTCATTAAGTTTATATTGAAAGGATATAATCAATTTTTCTATGGGCGTACATTGAGGTTCAGTTGGATGTGGTCTCTTTCTTATTGCATTCACTCCCACACTTTCATCAGGAAATAACATCCATAAAGTAGTTGGTTGGCTTGTAGATCTACAATTTTGTATGGAAGGTGTTCGAGATCTTTTCCATTTGATTCATGGTAACTCTTAGTAGCAATATTTAATCTAATAACTGTTTATATGGTTTACCATATATCCAACATTGAGCTGTAGCTTTTGAGCTAACCTGTAGCTTGTCAGTTGGTCGATTTTCCATTATTGTCTTGTAAACTCGTATCGGTGATAATGATCACACACAAAATTTCATCTCGATTATACCATAGTTCACCATATATCCCATATTGAACTTTTGCTTTATATGGGAGGTGGGCGTGTCCGATGGGCGATGTTTTCCATTTTTGTCTTGTAAACTCGTATCGGTGATACATGATCACACACAAAATTTCATCTCGATATATACCATAGTTCACCAGATATCCCATATAAACCTTTTGCTTTATATGGGAGGTGGGCGTGTCCGTGGACCGATTTTGCTCAATATCATTGACAAACAGCGTATACATATAATAGTTATAAATCCAAAATTTGAAGTCTCTAGCTTTTACCGTTTCTTCAAAAAACTGATTTCTACAGACAGACACACAGACAGACAGACCGACAGACAGACAGACGGACATCGCTAAATCGACTCAGGAGGTGACGCTGATCAAGAATATATATACTTTTCCATACCTACGACCTATCCTTTAATGCGTTACAAACGGAAGGACAAAATGAATATACCCTTACCCACTGGGTGTAGGGTATAAAAAAATACATTTATTTCTATATTTAAAAAAAATAGTTTTATAATAAAAAATTGAACTGAAAGGAGAATTCAATTTTAAACGTGTCTACACTGCTACAGCTCTCATCGGCAACTCTTCTCCTCTTCCTCTTTCTCCTTCTCATCATGTCAGGATTGCGATTTTTTACTACACTTGACACTATTATATACAATACATGGTCTCAATTACAACATTTCGATCATTCTTATCATTAGACCTCGCCTGGTCTCACGCATTTATCAAAAATGACTAACTTTTAGCTTCACATCCTTTGATGCGTGGTTTCATATTACACAACACTTTGGCCCCCCGATATGGGATTCCAAACTTTGATATTAACTTCTTAGGAACAGCAGCATGAGAGTCGTAATTTTCAATTATAATATAATTTCCTTCTACATCTCCTTTTCTTATCTTATCTACATAATGTTTATTATAATCCTAAACTCTACTTTGAGGGTCAACTTCATAAATATTGCTTTGGTTCTACCTCATGAATTGTCTCTAAACTTTTCATTAACAAATCTACATCTTCTCCTCTGTGCCTAATACCCATTAACATCACAATAGGGTGTTAATTTATAGTTCTGTGTAACGTGCTATTAAGAGTATAATCAACTTTTTCTAAAATCTCATCATAACGGTCACCTTCTTTCAACGCTTGTACCACTTACCTGGTAGTCATTTAATATAGTCTGACAAACTTTGTGAAAGCATCCACAACTGCTAAAATGAGCTCTTTTCCTTTAACTGAATTATCCACCGGTACGAAATGGTCTATACGGACAATACCAACATCACTCTTGGAAACCAATAACTTTTTAAAATACTCTTTATGGCTTTTTACATGTCGAATTTCGAATTACATGTCGAATTTAAATCCTATTATATTTTAGGAACACAAAATAAGAGATGCCATTCTTCTTTTTAAACAAAACACCATTCTTCTTTTTTGTATTTCTTCTTTTTGTAGTAACTAAACTCCATTTACAGAATTGTCTACCTTGACAATTCTTCTCAAACGGATTTGTCTCTAAAGTCAAAATATTTGTACACTTACTTAACGCATCAACGGGTTGCATCCGTTCTATGTTCTAATTTGTAGTTAACATTTTGGAGCTGTAATGCCCATCATGCAATTTTAAGATTTAATTTGTTTTTATTCAAAATGAACGCGAGAGAAATGCAATCCCTTACAATTTTAAACGACACATTTTTAATCCTTCCTTGTTAAGTCAAATAGAGGTTTGGAAATCAACAAAAAATCTTTTACAAATCTTCTGAAATACGAGCACAAACCACCAATACAACTCTGCACCGCATATACACTTGATGGAACCGGAAAATGTTTGATTGCTTTAAGACCTCTGTCATCTGCTTTTATAACCTCTCCCGTAATTGTATATTCTAAATATTTTACACTCGATTGATAAAGGTCACACTTATCGATTCTCAACTCTAACTTATTTTGCACTAACTTTAGTAAAACTATTTTCAATACCTCAAAATGTTCTTCAACGCCCTCAATTGCTATAATTATATCATCAAATACACAATTACTTTCTCACATCTAATTAAATCCACAATCATTTTATGAAATAATCTCTGAAGTTGAGGAGGCATTTTTCAAACAAAAAGTTTCAACTTTTGAAACTAATTAAATGGCGGCCGTTATTTCAATTCTACACGATAGAACGCTTTTAGAAGCTGCTATAGCACTGAATGTACGCAGTTGTTTGTCCGGTATATCATTTATAATATGACTATTCTTCGTCAATGCTTAGAGCACTCGCCAACGAAACTTTTTCTTCAAAATACTTTTTAAACTCTTCACCAAACTTCCATTTCTGTGACTCGAAATCATTGAGCAAAGACTGTTCGCATTTGTTCGATCAACTCATCGACACCTGTACCCGGAAACAGAAGCTTCGAGTTCAACCAAACTTTCACTTCTTTGAAAAGAATCGTAACTCTTAATTTACTTCATCATTGAACTCAAACAATCTGGACTACTCGCACCTTGTCCGAGCCGGTTTGGACTTTCGAGCATGCTCGAGCATTTGAGCCTGTTTGGACTTTTGAGCTTACTCGGACATTGAGCCATTGTTAGGTAAAAACTCTCTCTCTCTCTCATTTAGAGAGAAATATTTTTGAGCGTTGTGCGTTGCTTATGGTTTTGACTGACCTATTCTCCTCTTTTTTATGACATTCCGATCCCTCACTCGTTTGCTCGCTACTTTGTTGGTTGTTGCTTAATAGATCTGGCGTACGTGAGTTATATATATATTATATTATCAATTAACACTAGAAAGACCGGAGCGGTAATTTTGACCGTTTTTCGTTTAAAAATCTACATATTTCTCATAAATGAGTATTTAAAATTTTTTCCTCTCGTGACTTTTATTTATTTGAAAAGCTTTTTAGAAAACTTGTGAATTTCATAAGAGCATTTTGTATTGCATTTTTGATTATTTTGTAAAGCTATTGATCCAAAAATATTCCTTTTTTATATTTGCGACACAGTTGTCGCACATGGTCATGTTATAACTATCATAAAAAGTTAATTTTTTTGTTTTTTTTTTCACTTTATATTTATTTGGCATTGGAGTCTCTTAGGAGTCCTATGACTTTTATTGGCTCTACTTTCCAGAGTTGAGCAAATCTGCTCTTTCATATAATTCTATATGAGGTCTGAAACCAACTGAAGTATATAATTGTTTCGGGATAAGTTTTTGTCGGTTGTTGTGTTATACATATACATATTATCCATGAATTAATTCCAGCAATATCCCGAATATTATAAAGATCATGGACGGGCCATGATATCTGATATCAAAAACCAAGTATGCAGATTGATAGCCGTATATGTACATATCATAACGCCAAAATATCTCGGTGGGATATCCTCCCATTTGGGATAAAATGGGGGTCAAAGTTCAAAATTGGGGCCGCCCCCAAATCCACAAATGTTATCCAATCTGAAAGATATGGATGTCGAAAGAAAGGTAATTGAATTCTCTATAAAACATTTAAAGATTTTTTAGTGATACATATTTAAGAAACAAACCATTACCAAATCAGCTCACGAGTAATGTTATGTTTTTTTATAAATATAATATACATTCTATATATAAATATAACAATATATATATTAATTTAAAAGAAATTGAACCAGCTTTTAGGAAATGTAGGAATGAGTACTTTTTGGGGGTATTTTTGTTTTTTTTTTTTTTGACGGGGGTCGTAAACTGCATTTGTTCCCATGAACTAATGATTCACCAATTCATTATTTGACTGACTTCAGTTTCTGTACAAAGTTTTTTATGACGAAGAGTCGATTCGTCAATATACAATCGCCAGGCAGATATAACTTTATTGTCTTCCACATTTCGATTGGCGTAAGAAGTTGGCCCTCCAACTTCCCTTAGAATATTTCTGCGACAAAGACATCCTACTTGAGTACTTGTACAATTGTTATTATTTTGGATGCATGTCCATACCAGGCTACGTTATATCCAATTTTTAAATTATATTATGATTTTTTTTTTCGCTCATAACTTTTCGCACACTTAGCCTTGCAGTCTTACTTGGAATTTCCATATCTATTTCTCCGTCTGATTTCGTATCATCTGATGAGGAAATATTTATCTCGGGTACAAAATCGAAATTGACATTCTCAGAAAGAGTGTCTCCTATATCTGTTAATCGTAATAGTTATATCAATATTTCAGCCTTTGTAAGATTTCTACGCGCATTCATATTATTTTTCAAAAAGCAAAATAACAATTCATATGTATGTTTATTGTACAAGTTTCAAACTTCAACGGATAAAATGTAGTTTTCTTTTGAACGACACTATTTCCAAAGACTACATTTACCGTTAAGCCTAAAACTGAACTTCTTGCAGTACAAAGCAGAGAGTGGATTCTGTGTTACATCATGTGGTATATAGGTTTGTATGTATGTTTTTGTTAAGGTAAGGTAAGGCGCACTCCATGTTTTGCGGACTGTGGGGCCAAATCCAACGTGGGAGAATGTTAATAGTACTTTATACAACCCCTTCGGAATCAAAGAGTCATATTACACTCTTTATCAAAATGTTCTTTCTGCTAAAAATAGTGATATTGTAGAATATTTTAAAACGTTTAGAAATATATTAAAAAAAATAAATGAAAATTATAAATTTGACGATGTAAAGCCAACAGACTTTAGGTAAATCAATTCAGAAAAAATGGCTTAACCAGAATTAAGGAATCTAGTATAAAATATGAAAATGTTCAAAAAAATGTTAACAAAAGAGAAAATCATCGTATAAATATAATAATTACGACACAAATGTAAATCACAATCCGAATTTAACATACCGAAATAGACAGGCTTTGCCAAATGATTATTTTCAAAATGCTCATAAACAGTCAAATAGTCAAGGTTTTTCAAATCAAATTAGACAACCATATGTTCAAGATTTTAATAATTATTACAATCAGGCTAATCCTTGAAATTACTCATATCGAACTAGACAACAATTCAATACTAAATTTAATTCTAACCAAATATATAATTCTAATCAAAGATCTCATGATACCAGTTGTAGAGCGCTCTCTCCTTGAGTACTTGTACAATTGTTCTTATTTTGGATGCATGTCCATACCAGGCTACGTTATAACCAATTTTTAAATTATATTATGATTTTCTTTTCGCTCATAACTTTTCGCACACTTAGCCTTGCAGTCGTACTTGAAATTTCCATATCTATTTCTCCGTCTGATTTCGTATCATCTGATGAGGAAATATTTATCTCGGGTACAAAATCGAAATTGGCATTCTCAGAAAGAGTGTCTCCTATATCTGTTAGTCATAACAGTTCTATCGATATTGCAGCCTTTGTAAGATTTCTACGCGCAGTCATATTACTTTTCAAAAAGCAAAATCACAATTCATATGTATGTTTATTGTACAAGTTTCAAACTTCAACGGATAAAATCTAGTTTTCTTTTGAACGACACTATTTCCAAAGACTACATTTACCGTTAAGTCTAAAACTGAACTTCTTGCAGTACAAAGCAGAGAGTGGATTCTGTGTTACATCATGTATATACATATGTGGTATATACGTTTGTATGTATATTGTATTGTTTTTGTTAAGGTAAGGTAAGGCGCACTCCATGTTTTGCGGACTGTGGGACCAAATCCAACGTGGGAGAATGTTAATAGTACTTTATACAACCACTTCGGAATCAAAGAGTCACTCTTTATCAACATGTTCTTTCTGCTAAAAATAGTGATATTGTAGAATATTTTAAAACGTTTAGAAATATATTAAAAAAAATAAATGAAAATTATGAATTTGACGATGTAAAGCCAACAGACTTTAGGTAAATCAATTCAGAAAAAATGGCTTAAATAGAATTAAGAAATCTAGTATAAAATATGAAAATGTTGATAAAAATTTTAACAAAAGAGAAAATCATCGGTATTTATACCGGTATTTATAATTACGACACAAATGTAAATCACAATCCGAATTAAACATACCGAAATAGACAGGCTTTGCCAAATGATTATTTTCAAAATGCTCATAAACAGTCAAATTGTCAAGGTTTTCAAATCAAATTAAACAACCATTTGTTCAAGATTTTAATAATCAATACAATCAAGCTAGTCCTCGAAATTACTCATATCGAACTAGACCACAATTCAATACTAGATTTAATTCTAACCAAATATATAAATCTAATCATAGATCTCATGATACCAGTTGTAGAGCGCTCTCTCCAATGAATTTGGCGTTCTGGCCTGGATCTTCGCGTAGTTGAAATGTCGTAGGCAAAACCAAAAACTGCCGTCCAGCAAATCGGCAACTAAAAACGGAGCAAATCTCGTACTGCAGCAAAATCACAAATGGAAACACTGTAAATTTGTCGAGCAGTAAATATGTTTTTATTTACAAACAATAATATCAAAAAAGTATTTGTAGTCGTTCACCTATGTGAAGCAAAAACCTAGAGATCTCTCTCTTTGAGATCCAAAACGTAAGACTATCACCTATGTGATCTAAAATGCAAGTGATCGTCGAAAAACTTCAGATGGGTTCGTGACCCTTCCACACATCAAATTGGAGACTTTTCCGACGATTCTTATATACATACACGAAGTCTTAGAACATTGAATAATGTTTGTCAACATGTAGACAAACGTGAATCTAAACCTGACTACGGTGATTCGATGTTTGGCGTAAACATTCCGCCCACCTTGCAGCATCACTGCAAACAAATATTAGTTACATATCTACTATAAAATACATAATATTTAAAATGCATATATAAGTTAAGGGCGTAGTACATATAGGTTTGATTTGGTGTCAGAGGGGGGTTAAAATTGTGTCATTTCTGGGATAGTGCAGCCTACTTTGCTGTTTTGGGCAACCAGCTGCCCTACCATTCCGGGTATCATGCCTGACACCGTTGCTTGCATGATCAGGAGAGTTGCGTCCTGATGAAAGCGTTTGCGGGTTGTTTTTTTGGATAGGATTTTTAATCGGCAAGGGCTAAGAGCTATTAATTCTGCGACAATTTGATGTCGAACACCTTCCAAAATGATTTGTGGGTACAGATCCCCACCAATCAAAACATTGACTTTTCCACTCTGATGGAAATTATTGTCGGCTAAATTTAGATTCGGTATCTGAACAACCACGGAGCGATCGATCGAAGAGGTTCCCGGTCAACTTTGAGAGAATTTAAGCAGGGGTCCAACCAATTATGGATTTTATAATAAAAATCAATTCATAACAATTATTTTCTCATCGTGTTTTTTTCGATTAAGAAATAAAAATAAATCAGTTCTGATTTTTATACAATCAAATATATCGATCAAATATTGATCGTTATTTTTTCGATCAGAAATATCAATCAAAATTTGATCGTTATTTTTTTCATTCAAATATATCGATCAAATGTTGATCGATATTTCTTCAATCAGAAATAACGATAAAATTTTGATCGTTACTTTTTTTGATCAGAAATGTTTATCAATTTTTGATCTTTATTTTTTCAATTGAATATATCGATCAAAATTTGATCGCTTTTTTTTCGATCATAAATATCGATCAAATTTTGATCGTTACTTTTCCGATCTAAAATATTGGTCAATTTTTCGTTTTATTTGTTGAAAAATAGAGAAAATTAAGAGGGGGGTTAAAATTGTGTCATTTCCGGGATAGTGCAGCCTACTTTGCTGTTTTGCGGCAACCAGCTGCCCTACCATTCCGGGTATCATGCCTGACACCGTTGCTTGCATGATCAGGAGAGTTGCGTCCTGATGAAAGCGTTTGCGGGTTGTTTTTTTTTTGTATAGTACGTATACAGGTAAAGGTAATCTTCGAAAGATACAGCCAGACCGGTTTGCCTGCATGCACGATTCACCGCTTCACAGCGGCGCATACGTACTAATCCTCTCCTAAGCACACACGATTCCTGTTGTTGCCACAGTGGTACCACCAATATAGGCATTCCTTCACAGGGCAGGGTGGAGTTAAATTTCTTCTTTCTACTGTTTCATATCTTCTTTTTATACCCTACACCCTGTGGGTAAGTGTATATTCATTTTGTCCTTCTGTTTGTAACGCATTAAAGGATAGGTCGTAGGTATGGAAAAGTATATATATTCTTGATCAGCGTCACCTCCTGAGTCGATTTAGCGATGTCCGTCTGTCTGTCTGTCGGTCTGTCTGTCTGTGTGTCTGTCTGTAGAAATCAGTTTTTTGAAGAAACGGTAAAAGCTAGAGACTTCAAATTTTGCATTTATAACTATTATATGTATACGCTGTTTGTCAATGATATTGAGCAAAATCGGTCCACGGACACGCCCACCTCCCATATAAAGCAAAAGGTTTATATGGGATATCTGGTGAACTATGGTATATATCGAGATGAAATTTTGTGTCAGATCATGTATCACCGATACGAGTTTACAGGACAAAAATGGAAAACATCGCCCATCGGACACGCCCACCTCCCATATAAAGCAAAAGTTCAATATGGGATATATGGTGAACTATGGTATAATCGAGATGAAATTTTGTGTGTGATCATGTATCACCGATTCGAGTTTACAAGACAATAATGGAAAATCGACCAACTGACAAGCTACAGCTTAGCTCAAAAGCTACAGCTCAATGTTGGATATATGGTAAACCATATAGACAGTTATTAGATTAAATATTGCTACTAAGAGTTACCATGAATCAAATGGAAAAGATTTCGAACACCTTCCATACAAAATTGTAGATCTACAAGCCAACCAACTACTTTATGGATGTTATTTCCTGATGAAAGTGTGGGAGTGAATGCAATAAGAAAGAGACCACATCCAACTGAACCTCAATGGACGCCCATAGAAAAATTGATTATATCCTTTCAATATAAACTTAATGAGCAGATGACGATTGAGAGAAAACAATTTCCAATTGTACCTGCTGAAGGGATCACAATCCACAAAAGTTAGGGAACTACATATTTCCAAATGGCTGTTCATCTTCGAAGTGGAATCAGTCGCATTATATGTTGCTTATAGTAGCGCAGCAAATACTTCTGGCCTTTATATTATTGGGAATTTCAACCCTCCCAAGTCTTTTGTTGAATTAGATTTTGTCCCCATTGAAATGAACATCTAAAATCGGAAAAGCAACTAAAGGCACATTATGATTTTACGGCATACAAAAAATCATCGATTCAATTATTCTTCCATAAATTGCAGAGCTTTAATGCGCACTTCCAAGATTTTCCAATGGCACAATGCTCAAACAACACAACTACTTCGTTTTGTGGAAAGAGAACACTATAATATTCCTAACTTCACTCTAATTCATAGATTAGATAGATCTAAAGACAATCTCCGCAAAAAAGGGTATAATGGTTTTTGGAAAACGAATATAGCTTCAAATATATATAACTTTTTGAAAGAGACCACAGTTGTAGAAGTGTAATGACGCATTTTCACTAATTATTGATAGAAATTCACAATAGAATTCACAGTTTTTCCTTTAATAAACGTTGTATGCAGGGTGTAGGGTATGTAAACTTCGGCCTGGCCGAAGTTAACAGATTTTGCCTGGGTGGAGGCAGTTTTATTTTCTTAGTTTTATTTTCTTTCATACGTTGTCAAGTTTCGCCACCCTAACTGTGCCTTATTCGTTCCTGCTCCCTAACGTTTCTGAGCACCGTTGCACACATTTTCTGATTAAATCTCACATGTCATCTGACTGTACATGAAATTTTTCCTCCAGATTTGTTCGAACTCAACTAAACCTAAGAATATGTGCTCGACGTTTTCAGTTTCTTCACACACCGGTGATTCGTCATGCCTGTACTTGTGCAGATATGCTCTGTAACATACATGTCTTCTAAGGAATTGCGTTTAATAGAAATTTGTTTCTCCGCTATTTCGCCGAAGCCATTGCTCGATGCTACTAATCAGACGGTGTATCCAGCGTCCTTTGGTCGATAGGTCCCAGGTTCCCTGCCAGGTTTGAATACTTATTTCTCTTTCATCGTCTATTTCATTAGTTGTTAGCGGTCTGTTTTCTACTTTTCTTTTGTCGTAATTTCTTTGCAGCTCGGTTGCAAGTATGTCAGCCGGCAAACACCCATCTATGACGCTCGCTGTATCATGCGATACAGTGCGAAAGGCGCTGTATACTCGTATACGCACTGAGTCTGAAAATTGTATTCACGCTCTTAGCATATGTCTTTTGCTTTAGTGCTTTAGCCCAGATAGGGGCAGCATACATCACTACAGAGTGGGTAACTTTTGCCAATAGCTTTCGTCGAATCTGGCTTGGACCTCTTATGTTTGTCATAAGTCTAGTCAATCAATTATTTGTCGCGACCCGAACTGTCGAATCGCGTGTTCCACCTTCATCGACTGATCCGATGGGAAGTCTAGTCGAGCAGGAAGCGAAACTTCTGTATAGCAAGACACAATAGTAGGATTTTTGGATAGGATTTTTAATCGGCAAGGGCTAAGAGCTATTAATTCTGCGACAACTTGATGTCGAACACCTTCCAAAATGATTTGTGGGTACAGATCCCCACCAATCAAAACATTGACTTTTCCACTCTGATGGAAATTATTGTCGGCTAAATTTAAATTCGGTATCTGAACAACCACGGAGCGATCGATCGAAGAGGTTCCCGGTCAACTTTGAGAGAATTAAAGCAGGGGTCCAACCAATTATGGATTTTATAATAAAAATCAATTCATAACAATTATTTTCTCATCGTGTTTTTTTCGATTAAGAAATAAAAATAAATCAGTTCTGATTTTTTTACAATCAAATATATCGATCAAATATTGATCGTTATTTTTTCGATCAGAAATATCAATCAAAATTTGATCGTTATTTTTTTCATTCAAATATATCGATCAAATGTTGATCGATATTTCTTCAATCAGAAATAACGATAAAATTTTGTTCGTTACTTTTTTTGATCAGAAATGTTTATCAATTTTTGATCTTTATTTTTTCAATTGAATATATCGATCAAAATTTGATAGTTTTTTTTTTTCGATCATAAATATCGATCAAATTTTGATCGTTACTTTTCCGATCTAAAATATTGGTCAATTTTTCGTTTTATTTGTTGAAAAATAGAGAAAATTAAAAAAAAATTAAATTAATGAACTCAAATTTAATGAATTCTTCAAAAAAACAGAAGTTTTTGTATTTGTTGGACTGTTTATGTACCTATTTTTCAACAAACAAAACGAAAAATTGATTGGGACGCCATCCAAATGCAATTATTTATGTCCCGCTGCAGCTTTTTAATGGAACTTCCTGATTCCACCTGGACCACTGGGAGATTAAACAGAACTTTAAGTCGGCTATTTATGAGGATTCTTTTCTCAAATCATTTTGACCGTTTTTCGTTTAAAAATCCACATAATTCAAACAAATTAATATTTAAAATTTTTTCCTCTCGTGACTTTTATTTATTTGAAAAGTTTTTTAGAAAACATGTGAAGTAACATAAAATTTAATTATTGTTTTTGAGATACACTGACCCATACCTAGAAAGACCATGAGCGGTAATTTTGACCGCTAATGAGAAATATAGGGTCATAGCTATATAAATCGTCATAAGAGCCGCTCATGGTCATGTTGCAACTATCACAAAAATTATTTTGTTTTTTTGCACTTTATATTTATTTAGCATTGGCGTCTCTTAGGAGCCCTATGACTTTTATTGGCTCTACTTTCAGAGTTAAGCAAGCCTTCTCTTTCATATATTCCTGTATGAGCTCTGAAACCAACTAAAATATATAATTGTTTCGGGATATATTTGTGTCGGTTTTTATGTTATACATATACATATTATCCATGAATTAATTCCAGCTATATTCAGAATATTATAAAGAACGTGGACGGGCCATCTACTGCTTACTGCCCAGACCGAATACTTGCGAGCCATTTGATCTGCCATAGATATGGCATATTATATCTAAGTCCAAATGACTTGCATTATATGCACCGCGAGCATATAATTAAGCAATAAATGCATCAAGCTCATCCAAAAACATGAACCAATTCAATTCACCAATTGATTATTTGACTGGCTTCAGTTTCTGTACAAAGTTTTATATGACGAAGAGTCGATTCGTCAATATACAATCGCCAGGCAGAAATAACTTTATTGTCTTCCACATTTCGATTGGCGTAAGAAGTTGGCCCTTCAACTTCCCATAGTATATTTCAGCGACAAAGACTCCTACTTGAGTACTTGTACAATTTTTCTTATTTTGGATGAATGTCCATACCATACGCTCCATTGATGCTACGTTATAACCAATTTTTAAATTATATTATAATTTTCTCATGATAACTTTTCGCACACTTAGCCTTGCAGTCGTACTTGAAATTTCCATATCTATTTCTCCGTCTGATTTCGTATCATCTGATGAGGAAATATTTATCTCGGGTACAAAATCGAAATTGGCATTCTCAGAAAGAGTGTCTCCTATATCTGTTAGTCATAACAGTTCTATCGATATTGCAGCCTTTGTAAGATTTCTACGCGCATTCATATTACTTTTCAAAAAGCAAAATCACAATGCATACGTATGTTTATTGTACAAGTTTCAAACTTCAACGGATAAAATCTAGTGTTCTTTTGAACGACACTATTTCCAAAGACTACATTTACCGTTAAGTCTGAAACTGAACTTCTTGCAGTACAAAGCAAAGAGTGGATTCTGTGTTGCTTCATGTATATACATATGTGATATATACGTTTGTATATATATTGTATATATGTTTTTGTTATACATATAAAGTAACTCCAAATTAACATTATGTCGTTCACAACATTCTGGTTTAATAAATAAAATATTTTTATATGAAATGTACCCTTGTCTCGTTCTGCAATATACGTCGTTGGGCTGCGAATCTTAGGCAATGGAAGAGAACATGCTCTGCTGTCTCCGATGTATCCGTGCACACCGGACAGTTGGGGTCTCTGTCCTGTCCACGCTTAAAAAGATAATCTCTGAAGCACATATGGCCACTCAGGATTTGTGTTGTGTAGAAGTCGACTGCGCCGTGATTCCTCGAAAACCATTTATTTTTTTGTCTGGTATTAGTTTATGCGTCCACCTTCCGGTCTGGGCATTGTCCCAACGACTTTGCCACTTTTCAATGCTGTTGGAGCGTAGTTCATCCTTCTCGCTTTGTCTCAGGGCTCTGCCAAGTTGCATCCTGAGTGCATATGACTCCGCCAACTCGGTAGTTGCAATATCCGGTGGTATTAGTCCAGCTATTACACATGCCGCCTCGAACGATATAGTCCGAAAACCGCAGCAGATTCTCAGTGCACTTGCTCTGTAGAGTTTGTATATCTTTCTTCTGTGAGTCGCCATATTTAAGACGCCATGCCACACTGGCGCTGCGTACATGACAATTGACTGCGTTTCTTTGGATAATAGTTGTCTTCTTGGTTGAGTGGATCCACCAATGTTTGCCATAATTCGAGTCTAAGTTGTTTTGCTATGACTAGCACAGCGATGTCGTCCGCGAAACCAACGATGCGTACTCCTTTTGGTACGGGCAGGCGGAGGGCTCCATCATACAGAATATTCCATAACAGTGGTCCTAATACCGAACCCTGAGGGACTCCAGCTGTCACTTGATATTTTTTAACACCACATTTCGTGTCATACAGCAGCAATCTGTCTGATAGATAACTTTTTATCATGCACCACAGATACTTTGGTGTTTGTAGGCGGTCGAGTTCGTCCATTATATGGAGCCAGTTCGCAGAGATAAATGCGTTTCTAATGTGAAATGTTATGGTGGTGCAGTACTCTTTACTGCCACGTGTTATATGTTTTAATGAAGGGCATTGCATTGCACTCGACAGCTAACTTGATGATTTCATTCGGTATGCCATCGAGCCCAGGCGATTTATTGTTTCCTGCTACCATTGTTGACGCTTTTATTTCCTCGAGCGTTATTTCCGAGAATTCATTGGGTTCAGTCCGGACAGTCCTGGGACAGTCCGTTACTACTGTTCTTTCCGGAAAGAGGGTCTCAACGACCTTTGCTAGCAGTAATGGGCATGATGGAGATGTCGTCTTACCACCTTTTAGTTTTGCCATCACTGTTTTGTAAGCGCCACCCCAAGGAATTTGGTCGGCTTCTTCGCACAGATTCTTGAAGCAAGTTTCTTTACTGGTTCTTATAGCTTTTTTCAGTTCTCTTCTTGCGTTGGTATGGAGTTCGGTATACTTTGTAAAGGCAGGGGAGCCAATAGATCTTTGCTGTTTACGGCGAGCAGCAATACATCTTTTTCTTATTTTCGCAATATCTTCATTCCACCAGTACGCCGGCTTTCTGCGTGGTTGAGAGTTGCGTACGAATGCCTGTGATGCCTCCATGGCAGCATCACTGGCATTCGTAATATGTGTCACCTGTTGGTTGGCGCATTCTTCAGCTGTGTCCGGCATTCTGATGTGGCTTGATAGTATCATTTTACACATATCCGGGTCTAGTGTTCGATGTTTCCAGCCTTTATGTTGAGCTACAAGGGAGTGTGTCTTTCCTCCTTTATTACCGAAATTAATTTCCGTGATTATGGCACGATGATCACTGCACGTGTAATCTCGATAGCGAGCTACTGACGAAAGTGATGTCAATGATAGACCCTCTGCCATCTCAAAACTATTTTTCCGCCCCTAATTGAGAAGCACCACATCCAGAATGGAGAACGGCTTTAGTATGCATTCACCTCTCGCACTGGTAGTCTTACTGCCCCAGTCTGTGGTCCAGGCGTTAAAGTCACCAGCGATGATTATTGGCTTCTGGCATAGTGCATCCGCCACTAATATATCTATGGATCTCTCGAATTCTGCGGGGCTTAGGCTGGGTGGGTAATAACAGCTGTACATGTATACCCCGGCGATCCTTGCTTGTACAAAGTAATTCTGATTTGTGGTTGGCTTGCTTTGTAGACTCGCCCTTCCACAAATCCATATAGCAATCTTCTGGAGCGGATTTGATAGCCAAATGTTTTCCGTTCTATTCTTGTTTTGTTCTGCTAATAAAACGACATCTATCTTTTGCTCTCTAGTAGTTTGCTTAAGGAGTTCTTGGGCCGCCTCACAATGGTTTAGATTCAACTGTAAGATTTTCATCTGTTATTAGGTTTCGACGACGAGTTCGATCGAGTTGTCTATCTTCGCAGAGTAAGCACCTAGCGTTGTTTGGGCATTGTCTTGCCAGATGGTCGGATTGCCCACAGTTTAGCATCATTTACTTCGATCAACTTTACTTTTGCAGTATTTGGCTATATGTCCAAAATCTAGACACTTGTAACACCTCGTAATATTTGATTTTTCACGTACTCTGCAGATAACCCAGCCGATTTTAAATTTCCCAGCTTCGAGAAGGGTTTTGGCTATCCTTGACGGTACGCAAAGACATGTAATCTGATTATCGCCAAATGATTTCCTAAGAGATTTTATCGCATCCCGGCCGATAGGATCTAAAGGGAACTTGCAATTCACTGTCTGTATAATCTCTTCTTTGGTGGTAATTTCATCAAGGTCTTTTATTTCTAGGAATTGGACATTTCAGAGGACTTTGACCTTTGCTTGGTCTCCGAGTGTTTTTTCAACTTGTTCCTTATATTGCTGGGTCTTACTGAATTCATTTTTGACAAGCTTCAGTAGAATTTCCCCCTTAGCCGTCTTTCGGATGTTAGCAACATTTTCTCCGAGGTTACTAAGTTGCTTATCTTCTCTGACTCTTTTTAGGATTTCACTGTAAGACAGATCTCCCGTCTTTTCGATGACGATCACTTCCGGCTTCTCTTTCCTTGCTCTGCTTTTGGGAGTCTTCGTATTCTGGACCGTAGTCCAACCGTCCCCAGTACGCTATGATGAGACAATTGGTTTTCTTCTTTAATTCCGCTTGTTGACTTTGCTCCAGGTCCGTGAGTTGCCTCTTAGGCAAATTTGTCCCTCTCCTTTTAAAAAGGGGCGACGTCTGTGTCCCGCAGTCAGTAGGGAAAATTGTATTTTTTTTCCGAAGGCTTTCGGATGACCAGCTTCGGAGGCGAAAAGCTCGCTGGCTGATGCGATTCGTTAACCGTGAGTTTCTCGGGCGAGTGTTGTATCCTGGAACGTCGCTGGAATGGGTTTGGAGAATCGACATCGATGTTGAATGTAGGAATCGGGAAGTCTACATTCATCTTCGAGACACCTATTTAATATCCACGTGGGTGAATCTTGCCCCCAGCGCGCGATGGCAATGTAACCACTGTCCTTCACAAGGTATTTTTTTTTTTAATTTATTTAATGTTATTCTATTACTATTACTATTACTATTACTATTACTATTACTATTACTATTACTATTACTATTACTATTACTATTACTATTACTATTACTATTACTATTACTATTACTATTACTATTACTATTACTATTACTATTACTATTACTATTACTATTACTATTACTATTACTATTACTATTACTATTACTATTACTATTACTATTACTATTACTATAACTATTACTATTACTATTACTATTACTATTACTATTACTATTACTATTACTATTACTATTACTATTACTATTACTATTACTATTACTATTACTATTACTATTACTATTACTATTACTATTACTATTACTATTACTATTACTATTACTATTACTGACCCAATGAACCAAGGGAGTTTGAAGTAGATAAAAACAACAGTATTTTTAAAAATGTTTGTAATTTTTAATTGGTATTTGTTGAAATATTTTATACTTATTTCGACCGACGCAGTCACCCGGGTGACTATATACAAATATATTAGGCATATATAAAAATTATACTTTTTAGAGGGTTTTGTGGTCCATTATATATTTTTATAACATTTTATATAATAATAGTGCGTTCACACGAGCCAAATTTTCACACGACAAAATCGATTTTCATACGTCAGATTTTCGTTTGGCGGTATTTCTTTCCATTGTATTGGTGTGTATTCTACACACGTTGCTGTCGACTTCTTGATTGTGTTGGAATGAACATGACATCAGGGTAAAGGATTTTTGTGAAATAGTACTATTTTCAACAAAAACCACGGTTGCAAGCCGAAAATCTGATTTTCATTTGACAGTTATTCCAAGGCGAAAATAGATTTTCGGCTGATTTTCAGCGAAAATCGATTTTGGGTCGAAAATCAGCTCCGTGTGAACATGCTATAAGACAACATTTTAATCCTTGCAGTGAACACATTTGGGTCTTAGTATTATGGTTTGTATGTGCTCCTGGCACACTGGGCGCTTACAAGCTAAGCTAAGTTTACGCATTGTATGGTGCTTTATGTTAGCAACTGCTACTAATAACTTGGCCATTATTGAATAAATATATGAACATAATAGTTTGTTTCAATATTCTAAAGGAAAGTCGAAGCCAGTGTGCCAAAAACTAGCAAATCGTAATGATTGTTACATTCAACAGGACAATGATCGTGAGCACAGTGCCACTGACGTCAAGTTCTGGGGTACATACGGTACACCCTATACGCCTCAAATAGCTCCATGAGGGATATGAATGTTATTGAGCTGTTATAGTTTAATTTACCAAAACGAGTACGTAATAATAATATTTATAATAAAGCTGTATATTGGCATTGGTTTCAACCAAAGCAAAAGGAAACTCCCTTGGTTCTTTGGGTCAGATACAACTGCCTCCACATTTTGCATTATAACTATTATCAATATTATTTTCTACGCTTAGAAGGATTTATTTTTACTTACTAAAAGTGCATTTAGATCTATTTTTTTGCATGGTATGTCATATTTTGCATGTGGAAATGTGTTCCTGTAGTGTGATCAAAACACAAGATGCACAAAACTTGAGGTAGTCACATGTAATTTTGGGAAACAGGTTCTATATAGACCTTTTTTTACATAAATTGAGAAAAATATAAATCAAACTAAAACCAAAATGATGACATGTACAAGGTTCTATGTATGGATCGCAAAAGTGGCATGTCATATAAGAAAAACACATAGTCTAAACGCACTTTATGTACACTTAAGTAACTTTCTACGTAATTACTCTGAATAATACTGTTTAACTCATCAACTGTTAGTGTTGCATGTTAATTATATTCAATTATTTGCAATTCGAACTCAAAAATCCATCGATAGATCAAAATTATAACATATATTATAATATAGTCACCCGGGTGACTGCGTCGGCCGAAATCAGTTATAAAACTCGTCGGCCGAATGAGGGTTAAGCATTAATTTGTATTAACAATACGGGCTAAACAGAAATCTTAAAATTCTAATTCTAAAAAGCAACTAAAATCGCACAGAAAAACATAAATGTTCTTCTGAGTGATCCTCAAATCACCCAGGCCAACGCGAAAATATAGAAAAATATAATATATATAATTATATATAATATATATAAATAAAAATATAATTTAATATATTAAAATTAATGCAACTTAACTAGCTTTTTCGGTTGGGTGTATTTCCAAATTTAAGGCCACTTGCCTAATTGTTTTGTGTTGGGGGTATGCGCTCAACTCGTTGCACTGTTTGTTTGCTTTGATCGATTATCGAGCAGAACAGTTTTACAGTGGAGCTTGGTTTTTATTTTTGCTTCCACAATTTGTATGCTATTGAATTTCAATTTTTCAAAAGAAACAAAGCAAATTGTCTGTATTGCGAAAAAACTTTAATAACCACTATTGAACCGCAAAACAGTTGGACAGTAAAGTTTGGTCTCTATGACCCACTGTGTACAACTGTTGAAAAAGACGGTAGATGTGTGTGAATATTCACACACTCTTTTGGCTCACTTTTTCGACTCAAACATTTGACGAATTGACGATTTTCGCGGAGGAAATTATTTAAGGATAATTATAAAGTAGCCATAACTTGACAATCTCAGCTTCATGCTTCGGGTAAAATTGATCTTGATAAAATTTTAAACTATTTTCTATTCCTAATTTGGCAGCACTTTGCTTAAAATTAGTTTTTAATATATTGAGATAAATACATTTATACATAATATCGTCAATAAAAATCAATTTACCGACTTCTCCGCTTGCCATGCATACCCACACCATCACCTAACCCCCAAATAGGTTATATTTGCTTTCATCTAAAAATATTACGTCTGCCGAGTAGCTGTCATCATGCTGGATCATTTTTTAAACGTATTTTTCGATTTCGTTCATTACCAAAAAACTTCCGTCACGCGACTCTTCCGTGGTATCCAGCTTCTCGAATAGTTCTTCTTATTGTTTCTGGATGAACTGAAATTGAATTTTTTTCTTCGTGCTCTGAAGCCAATATACAGGCACTTTTCCTGGGGTTTCGCTTGATTTCTCTCAAATACCTTGCTTGTCTTTTGATGTCAGTAAGGGAGGACGCCCAGTTCTACTCTTATCTTGAATTTGGTGTTCAACGTTGAACCTCATGCACTGTTGATCGACTATTCTGGACCATTTTACTTATTTGGCGCACTGTCAGGCCATCTTTATAATGATTTATTATTAATTCTCGAATTTCTATACAAGATTCCGTTCCTCGTTTGCTCATTTTAAAAATACGTTAAAGATCTAAACTGTTTGTATATATACTATTGAATTATTAGCACTAATCAAATTTTATGCAATTAATACAAAATAATAAGCACATGCATTCTGTACTTATGCTCAATGTCCGATGACTTTTATGGAAGCTATTTCACATGAGCTTGATTTAGAGGTTTTAGTACCGTTATAAGCATTTCTTAAGAAAAACATAAGTGTGTAATGGAGAGAGACCACTGCTAAGATTGATATTTACTATAGGATTTATTGTTTTAATGTGGTACAGTTGAAATTTTTGAATTGTTTTCTTATTTTGTTTTTTGTCCGATGAGTTTTGTGACTAACTCTACCTTCTCGAAGCGATAGAACATTGAATAATGTTTGTCAACATGTAGACATTAATAACAATTTTTTTTTTTTTTTGTAAATATTCTTTTATTTGCAATCTATTTAAATAATAATAAGCAAATTTGATTACATAAATTTAACAGAGTTATTTTGAACTTCATTAAGTCCAAAAATACAATGAACATATTTAAATGAACATTAACAACAACTTAAATATAAAATAATAACAAACTTAAAATAGCTATATGTACATACTTATTATCTAAATGGTAAATCTAGTGTATGATATCTTTTAAGTCTTTTAATTTCATTAGTATCATCAAGAAGTCTTATAGCTAGAGTATTGGTGTGATTACTAAGTCTAATAAGGTATCTTGCGCTGAAGTTATTTATTTCTTTTTTAACAAAAGAGACATTGAGATCTTTATGGATTTGAATGTTTGTGACAAACCAAGGTGCATTAGTAATTTGCCATAATATTTTGGATTGAAAACGTTGTAAAATTTCAATATTTGAATTACTTGCTGTACCCCATAATTGAATTCCATATGTCCATACAGGTTTCAGTATGGTTTTATAGAGCAGTAATTTATTGTTAAGACTTAATTCAGATTTTGGATTAAGTAACCAGTACATTCTTTTGGATTTCAAATTAAGCTGGAGACGTTTAGCTTTAATATGATTTTTCCACGATAGCCTCCTATCGAGATGCAGTCCTAGATATTTAATGCTGTCACAATTAGGAATTTCAGAGTTATTTAGAAAAACTGCAGGGCAGTTTCCTTTTTTTAAAGCGAAAGTTACATGAGCCGATTTTGAAGTATTTATTTTAATATTCCACGTTGTTAACCATAACTGAATTTTGTTGAGTGCAGATTGAACTAGATTTGAAGCCACAGTTGCAGATTCATTTGAAGCAAGTACAGCAGTGTCATCAGCATATGTAGCTGTAGTTACCAAATCTGTTATAGGCATGTCTGAAGTAAAGATCGTAAACAGAACCGGTCCTAAGACACTGCCTTGTGGCACACCTGCTCTTATTTGCTTAATATCAGATGTTTCATCATTGATTTTAACATAAAAACAACGATTTTCTAAGTACGATTTTAATACTAAGTAAACTGGAACAGGAAGGAGTTTTTTTAGCTTAAATAATAGACCACTATGCCAGACTCGATCAAAAGCTTGCTGAACATCCAAAAACACACCAGAGCAATATTTTTTGGTTTCCAGAGAATCAATAATGACATTTACGATACGATGGCATTGTTCAGGTGTGCCGTGATTACTTCGAAATCCAAATTGATATTCAGGTATAATATGCTGTTTTTCAAGAATAGGTAACATTCTTCTTAAAAATATTCTTTCAAATACTTTCAAGAATGTTACTAATAAACTTATCGGTCTATAGGACGAGACAACGTTCTCTGGTTTGTTAGGCTTGAGAATCATAATTATTTCAGCACACTTCCACTGACTTGGAAATTGACAAAGTCTTAATATAGTATTATATATAAGCGTTAGTAACAGAATACCTTTATTAGGTAAAGATTTAATTACTTTGGCATCCAACTTGTCAAATCCAGGAGTTTTGGTGTTATTCAACATCTTTATTTCAGAACGAACTTCATTAGGGGAAATATGTTTCAATGGCAAATCCATTTGACAGGGAATGTCTAAAAAGTTCACAATATCGGTGGTAGTGTTATTTATATCAAATGGTTGAAAACTTTGTTCTAAGTGTTCAGCAAAAGCCTTAACTTTAGACAAGCTTGATCTGCACCAAGTTCCGCTAGCGTCTTTTATTGGAACGTTACGTTTTCTAGGACGTTTTAAATATTTAGTAGCTCTCCAAAGTTTGTACTCATCGTTATTGCAACAGTTCAGATTTTTCAAATAATTTCCTAGAGAATCATTTTTAATTTCATGAAGTCGTCGTTTCAGTTGATTTGATGCAAAATTAAGGTTACTTTTATCTCTCGGATTTCTGCTTATTTTCCAAATTCTTCTTAATCGCCTCTTATTTCTGATTAATTCTCTTATTTCACTAGATATGATAACAGTGTTATTATTTTGAATAGGTTCATTGATTGGTGTTGATAAAAAGGCTGCTTCATGAATTAAACTCGTGAAGTTTTCAACTGCATTGTCAAGTTCGCTACCACACTTTAACGCTATATTAAGATTAATATTTTTATCTATCCAGTATTGAAAGGATTTAATATCAGTTTTTGAGGAAAAGAGTTTGTTGGAATTACAGTTTAAAGTGTTCAACGTCGTATTAAAATTCATGATGATGGCTGAATGGTCTGAACTTAAATCATCATTATCTATGATATCTAGGAGGTGGTTCGCGATCCCATGGTAAACAAAGAAGTCAAGCAAATCAGGTATTTTTCTAGGGTCACTGGGCCAGTATGTGGGCCTACCAGTCGATAATGTAGAGTAATGATTGTTTGATATGCATTTGAATAGTTCTTTTCCCTTAGGATTAGCTAGTCTTGAACCCCACCAAGGATGTTTTGAGTTATAATCTCCACCAACTATAAATTTAGCACCAAGATTTTTAAAGAATGCTTCATATTGTGAACAGCTTATGTTATATCTTGGAGGGCAATAAATAGCAACAATTGAAATATCGAAATTGTTACACTTGATTTAAACTCCCGCAGCTTGAAGATAAGTTTTACAAACAGCGTCTATGACTTCAAATTTTAAAGTAGATTTTATTATTATAGCTGCACCAGCATGCGCTTTATCATCTGGGTGATTAGCAGAAATAACATCAAAGCCTCTGATTTTTAAATGAGATCGAGAGGTAAAATGAGATTCAGATATCAATAATATGTCAATAAAATGTAAATGCAAGAACATTTCTATTTCTTGGGCATGACGGGAAAGCCCATTGGCATTCCATGCTGCGATTCTAAGATCTATTTGCATAATTTATTAATAAGTATTGACATCATATTCATTAATGAATTGGTTAATTCAATTTGCTTATTTAGTGGTACTTCAATCCTATTCATAATGTCATTATTATTTTGATTTTTTACCACTTGCGCAAAAGACATATTATTAAAGTTATTGTTGATATTTTCCTTATTACCACTAGTGTCTGTGTTAATGTATTCTTGCTGGACAGAAGAGAATTGAGTATTACGATGATTTTCCAATTTTTTGTTGTTTATCATATTAGACGATTTCTTTTGGAGAATCTCTTGGTAGACTTTACATCCCTTATAATTCGCAGTATGATTTTGTAGACAATGAACACACCGCGGTGGTGAATTAATATCTTTCCTACATTCAGCTGTGGGGTGATCAAGTCCAGAATATGGTTTACTACAATAGGATTTAGTGTGACCAAATTGTTGACATCGATAGCATTGAATTAATTCATGGGTTTTGAGTGGTGGCTTAATTTTAACTATGCAGTTATTAATATGTACAATATCATAAACTGCTTTATTATTTGTATTTGGAGTTAGATCGACAAAAAACATAGATAAGGGATTTTTCGTCACGCGGCTTTTGATGTTGGTAACATTTCTAGCTTCGTGACCATTTGACAGCAGATCATCTTTAATGTCATCAATTGGTGTTGAGTGATGTAAACCCTTAATAACTACTCTATATGCTCTCTCTTGTTTTAGTTGATAGGTGTGGAAAATTACCTTGCTTGTATCAAAGTATTTAATAATTTTTCTATATGAATCAACAGTTTTTACCATTAACCTAACTTGATCATCCTTAAGTGATTTATAAGTAAATTTATTTTTAGGTATAATAGTACAAATATTACTTATCATAGCACAAATATCTTTAACACTAGGAATAAATATAGGAGGAGGCTTAGGAGCTCCAGCTGCACTCATAACTTCTGTAGATGGTTCTTCTTCGTCTACTTCTAAAGCTGCAAACTTATTTGCAGACGTTGCATTACGGGATGTTGTTGGTTTATCGGCCACAAATGGTTTTTAATTCCTTATGGTTTTTGGTGAATTTTCCGCATGACGTTTATGCGATTATTTGCTGGGAACACTTTGCCAGGTCAAGAGGCGTTCATCACCGTCGTCACTCACATCGTCATCCATTTTTAAGTGTTTTTGGTTTTTTTATTATTATTTGTTTTTTATTACAATTCTCACTAGAAAGTGTTTTTTTTTTTTAAAGTTTTTTATAATTTTGGCTTTCTATATTGTTTTTATTCACAATTAATCACAATAAATTTTTAGAATTAACACGTCTTAAATTTTCTTTGACTTCGCACGTGCGTTGTCATCGACGTCAAATTTGACACTGATTAATAACAATAAAATAACATTTTTAAATTCAGCACCGTATGTATATAATCAAATTTATCAATTAGAATATATTAATATTGATCAAAAGGTTATTGATTTAAAAATTTAATTTATACAGAAGGTCAATTACTAACGAATACACATCATTCAACATGAAATGAGAACTACAACAGACAGGCCTATCTATACAAAATTATACAGATATCCACAAATCCATGAAATGCAAGCAAATAAAATATATGTTGAAACCAGGAATTATAAAAGAAAGCCATTCTCCGTATAACAGCCCTTTGTGGATCGAGCCCAAAAAGATAGACGTTAGTGGAGAACAGAAGTGGAGAATTGTGATCGATTATAGAGCTCTAAATAACATAACTATAGACGATTTTCCGAAAGACTTTCACCAGATTCTTGTTAGGCAAGAAGACCGATTGAAAACAGTATTTTTGACGCCATACGGATTTGTGCGTATGCAATTCGGTTTAAAGAATGCTCCAGCCACATTTCAAAGGCTTATCAATTGTGTTTTAAAAGAATTAATAAACCAAATCTGTGTTGATTACTTGGACGATATTTTCTAAAAGTTTTCAACAACATAGAAATGAAATATTAACCACCCAAATTATATGCTCGAATATGAGAAATTGAATAATTTTGTCACAGGAACCGGTACTAAAGTATCCAAATTTAAACAAGCAGTTCCAACTAGTTCCAGATGCTAGTTTAAACTCAATTGGTGCAGTATTACAACAGAATAAACATCCAATTTCTTATGCCAGTAGAACTTTAAATGACCACAAGAAAAATTATTCAGTTACAGAAAAAGAGCTCTTATCCATTTTTTAGGCTACGAATTATTATAGACCATATTTATATGGTACAAAATTCGAAATTATTTCTGACCATCAATCATTGCGATGGCTTTTTGCAAAATCTCAGGCAAAAGCAATGAATCCGGGACTTTATAGATGGCTAATAAAGCTTAGCGAATTTAATGTCACTACAAATTACATAAAAAGAAAATTGTCTAGAAAATATTTTGACCCGGAATATAAATAAAGGCAAAATTGGAATATATTCAGAGTTAGACGATACCTAGTATAATATTTAACAAAATAAAATAAAATAATACAACTAATACAAAATTGATATGCGATAATGAATTTAAAAGTTTGAATATAAAAGAGTATTTAAGAAGCGAAAACATTCAATTACATTTGGTAAAACCAAACAATCACACAGATTACCTGTGACATAGAAAGAATGCATAGTACAGTTAGCGAGAACATACGAATGTTGTCAATTGAACAAAAATATTTTTACATAAAAGATAAAATGAGTAAAGCAATCGAATTATATAATAATAGTTACCATTGAGTAAAAAAAGAAAAACCCTTTAACCCATTAACGCCGGCGGTTGCGAAAACGCACCAAAAACAGATGTTTTTTTGAAAATTCGTAGAAAATATTGGGTAATAGATATCTCTTTCGGGTCTTTTGATATCCATAGTACAAGGATAGGTCTACATATGCTATCTAGAGAAGAAAATTATACAACGCCATATAATTACTGATAATCGTATCCTTAAGTGAGGGTTTTCCAACATCCACTCAAAAAAAAAAAATACTCTTTTGTGACTATGAAAATCTCATAATAATTTCAAATTTTTACATATAAAGGTCTAAGTACAGTTATGTATAGTGCGTTTTTGCACCCGCCGGCATACGCCGTGAACGTTTTTACTAGGAGAAAATTTCGGTTACAAGCATTGCTCAGTTACCATACACGGATAGCTCGAAAATACGGGTACCCGGGTATATACGTGACATTTAATACTGGGTAATCGAGGACTCTGTGATATACTAATATTATTTATGAATTGTTTTGTATTATCTACATTTTAAAAAAATTTAATTTTGTCAAAATGTACTCGTTAACGCCGGCGGGTGCGAAAACGCACCATCCCCCCACGGGGAGTGTAGTAGGGGTATGGGGCAGATTTTCACTTGATTTTCAGCGAAAATAATAGATTTTTGGTTTGCAACTGTGGTTTTTATTGAAAAAAAGAACTATTTCACAAAAATCCTTTACTCTTATGTCATATTCATTCCAACACACTGAAGAAGTCGACAACAACGTGTGTAGAATACAAACCAATACAAAGGAAACAAATACCGCCAAACGAAAATCTGACATATGAAAATCGATTTTGTCGTGTGAACGGCTTTTTTAAAAATCTGATTTTCAGCCGAAAATTTCACTCGTGTGAACGCACTATAAGGTGCCTTTCTCGAGTTTTAACCCTCTACGACCATGAATGAGGGAGCTGGTTGTACATGGCAATACATGGTCTTAATTACTCCAACTCTGATAATTTTGTCATTTAGTTGTCGCAATAAAAACTGATAATTCATTTTTTACATGAAATCAGTTTAATCAAGGGAATCACCTAGTTTTGTAGTTAATTCGAAAATAATACTAGATTTCTGTGATTAAGAGCTTGATAATAACCACTTTTTATAGGTGTAAAATTTGTGTTCTTTACAAGAAAAAACGATAAACCAAACTCATAGCGGTGCTTCTCCGAGCTCAACATTTCTGGAAGTCAATAGTCCCTTTCGTGGAGGCGTTTTAGGGATTCGTATGTTGCTGAGGATGACCTTTGGATATCTACTCAGGCAATTGAATAAATCTAGTGATGTGGTGAGCAATCATGTCTGCCTGGAAAATGAAATAGCATTTCATTCCACCCGGAGCCCCTCACATTTGAAGGCTCTGAGAAACGAAAGTTAAGAGTTTATTCAATTTTTTAAAGTTGCACGTGGAATTGAATAATTATTTACACAGCTATCATGAATTGAAACAAGCTTGAACTCGAGATCTCTTTGTCATCTATATCCCATCCTCTGGTGACCCAATGTTAGCGGGCTTTAAGCCCGAAATAGCAACCAATGCAATTTTCATAATAAGTGACAAAGCAAAAAGCTTTTCACCAACAATTCTATCAAAGATAGAAGCCGATTTTTTAATCGAGGACGACCAGGTCATGTTATACACCTTTGACAAGGCAGTGATTTGAGCCGGGGTTACATTTTAAGCTCGTAGTTCTGCTAAATTAAATAAATCAACCAATAAATCAAAATCTATATTTTCGTAGTTGGGTAAAGCCGACGGACGTTTCAGAACTATTCCTGGAATAACTTCTCCCCGAACATTTGTCGAACCTGTCAGGGCAAACAAAATACGCGAATTCAGATGACGGAACTGCTCGAATTATTTTGTTATGTATGAAAAAAAAATATGCGTGCAACAGAGTACACGCGAAAGAAGTGAAACTTCGGTGGCTATTTAACCGCATATAATTTTATTTAACTCTTTCCAACGCTTACAACCAAATGATGCGGTTATAAGCGTGTGTATGCAGTTGATTTTAAAAATATAGGGGTAATGATGACTTTTTTTACAAACTCGTCGTGAGCTTTTTTATGATGATGGAAATCAGAATATAAACTTTCACTATTTTCAGAGTTCCTCGTATCTTCGTTAGTTCTTGATGTTGATGAACTTTGAGAAGAAGTGGTTGATTATTGGTCAATAACTCTATTCCGCAAAACATTTTGCCGCATTCAGCAATCGCGACAACGATCTGCTGATGTTTTAGCGTAATTAATTAGAGAAATCAGTAAATATGAATTTTAGGAAGTATTGGAAAATCTGGGTTATTTTTGAATCACTTCCCGCAGTCCCTTTTTTATTTATATTCACTGTTCCTCATTCATACAAACTCTACAGCGCTTTGTATGCGTGGCTTTATTCTCGTTGATTGAACCCTTTGACCCGAATTTACACATGAAAATTAAAGATGTCTCATTTATTTTATTTAAAAAATGAATTTAAAAAATCTAATGTTTCTTTTGAATTTAATAATTCTTTACCAAACAAATAAAACAATTCATTGAATAATATTCATTGAAAATTGTCTTAATTAGAAATTTACAAAGCGTATAATGCGAGAAAAGCGTCATCAAAAGTTCTGGAGCGGCAACCCTGACTCAGAGTGTATGTGCGTATACTCAGAGTATGTGTGTGAAAGAGATAGTCTAATGTCGCAGTATATTTTTGAATATATAGTGTCTCTTCTCATTTCGTGTCGCGACCTTGAAAACAACGCGTGCATAGATGTTTCACTTCAAAAAATAGTTTACTAAAGGAGTTATGGTCTCTATGCATATTTTCGTTTCAGATGCATCTTTGATTGAGCCTTTCATATGAATTCGTTTCGTATGAATGTGTTTATGCCAGGTTAGACGTTGGGCATTTATTACTAGCTTAGTTTGTTGATGTGAAAAAGATATGCAGAATTGGACCAAGTACGCTTAACTGTAGAAGTCCCTCCTTTAGATGGGGTGAAGACAATCTATATGAATTTTCAATATGTTTTGCGTGGACTGAAGATATAGTGCTACTATCTATGCGCATGGTATGACAAAGTCGATTATTTCGGAAGTTTAGGTTATTTCAATTATCTGTTTTTTTACTTAGTAAAGCGAGATGCGAGAAAGCGTGTATTTGACGTTGAAATCGCTAGATACCGTTGATACCGCTTTCATTCCAGGGGCAAATTTTTATGAAACTAATTTTTTATCCCTCACGCGAGTGACTTTTTTGACCCGAAAAAAGGTTTTAACCAATTCTGTTTATGTTGCCAGATAATTTTTCTTAATCATTCCTAATTTTTTTGCAAAATATTATAATAAAAAAATGAAATTAAAAAATTAAAAATTAAATAATGTAGAACTTAAAATATTTTATAATATAAGTAGTTATTCGTCTTTATAAATAAATCTAAATAATAATAAAAATCGTCTGTCGAATAAGGCCTAATCACGAGAACTTGGATTAGACATGTAGACATGAAATGTATCATGCAATATATTAGGGCTAGTTTAAACCCTGCCTCTTTTTGAGGTATCATTACATCTGCATGACATGTACCTGATTCTACCACATTTGTGTAAGACGTGTTAGGAGTTATTAGGTCAAATGCGCTTGGAGGAATAACTTGAGTAAATATTTGAACTGAATATTGAATTTGAACTGAATTTGCTTTGGGCAAATCTTTACAATGAACTAATTTTTATTTCAAGTCCTTGTAAATTGGACAGCTTCGGTTGTTTGCAGTGTGAGGTACACAGAGAGGGGTGGTAGTGATTACCACAAGCTACACAGAGCATAATTTCTAGAGATAATGGGTTTTGAGCGTTGTGCGTCGCTTTTGGTTTTATGACCTTTTGTGTTGTTTGTGTGTTTTGACTCTTTGCGTTATTTGTGAAGCAACAAGCGTCGCGCAGTCAAAAAGCGCGACGCTTGTTGCTGTTGTTTCTTTGCTTTGTATGTATGTATGTGTTTTGTCACCCTTCGCAACGCACGAAAAGCGTGAAAGAATATGAATCTGCCTAGTTGGCTACCTAGATTGATAATGCGCGCATATAAAAACAAACAAAATTAAAATATTAAAATTTTTTTAAATTCTATTTTAAAAATGATTAAACCAATTTTTTTAAAAGGTATTTTTCCAATGATAAAAAAATTTTCCTTGAATTTTGAATGGCAAGAAAGATGTAATTTCGCATCATTGACCTGCGTTATATTAATTACACTAGTCAACAACCATTTTGCTCCAAGCAAGTCAATAACTTTTTCTAATGGATTTTGGCCAGCTGATTCTCAAATTGACCTTTTTATCCGTATACTAGGCTTCTCGCGCTCAAGTCGATTAAATGTAATATATTAAATGTAAATACCCTTTAGACACTCTTATCTAACTTTTGAGTGCCAATTCTACATTAGGGGTATTCAGACGTACTGATTTAGAATTGTATGCCGTGCAATTTGTTTTTGTAATATAATTCTAAATTTATACAATTCTAATCGAGTTGAAGCCTGACTATAATTCGTTGACTAGGAATGTATAAGACTAGAATTGTATAAAAAATGTCACAATTGCCTTTGAAATTCGACATAAAAAGCAATTTTCTAAGGAACTAATGAACAAACGAATTTATTTGCTCAGACTTGAGAAGATATACAATTACAGATATACAATTCTAAATCAGTCGTCTGAATACCCCTATTTATTCGATACGTCTTTGGAACACACTTAACCCAAATATTAGATCTATTGGTAACGCAGTACAATTTAAAAAACTTCTTATATAAGTACCTTTCATTGTTATAATAAGTAAAAACTTTTGTATAAATCTGTGCCTACACTGCGTAGTAGCTTAAGCCCAATGCACAGTTTCGAGATAATCTATGTTTTGTGTTTTTATAAAATATTTGTGTAGAGGTATAATATTGAATAAAAATATAATTTGGTAAAAATGCAAGAGAAAATTATAAAAATTGGAATTTTGTGTTTTTGTTACAATTAGTTGCAACTCAAAATTAGTTTGGACGATCCTTAAGTCGACTTAAGCTGTTATGTTCGGTCGAAAAATTATGATTTTTATTTTTGACATAATCTAATCTGTTGAAATTATGTTAGAAGCTTTCCAAATACATATGTCGACTTAAGCTTTTGTATTAAATTAAAATTTAACCAAAGTAACTTAAGGTGTTAGAGAAATGGCTATAACTTTTTTTCTAGTTGGCCGATTTGAACCCAGGTTACATGAAAAGTTGAGTCTTGAAGAGGACAATCATTATTTATGTCGACTAAAGTTTCTATTGTGTGTAGGCACAGAAATAATGTTCCGTCCTCGCAGTCTCCAAAATTTCTGATCCGCTAATCAGAATTAAAATTGTGGTGATCGCATAACAAGAATGACAAGATGGAAAAGTCTTGACAGATGTGAGATTTTGTTCACACGTATTGAGTCCATGGGTTCACCTAAATAATGCCATTTTTTTAAGGTTACCATATCTCATAATTTAGAATGGAGATATTTTTCCCAGTTATTGGATTTTTTTCTATGTTTGATGATTTATGGAATACATGGGTTCAGGATATGGGTTCAGTTTGCCGTGAATTGTTGTTTTTTGACACACACCATCACAGAATTTCACGACCACATTGATGCGGAATTTCGAGTTTCCAATCTTGTTATCTTTGTCGCATAATATGTATATAATAATAGTAAAAATTAAATGAATTTCAATTTAATTTGTAATTTGAACCCAAAACTCAAATGGTACTTTTTTGTTTTAATAATAATGTAAGTTATATTTTTTTAATTATATTATTTTTAACTTTATTATAGTTTATGTTTAAGTGAAATTGTTAGCTTAAGATTAAGATCTGTAACTAATGAATTTTTTACTTACTTATTTATGTGGCTATTACAACCGTGTGTCGGTTTTGGCCGCGTCCAATAGCCTACGCCACTCGCTCCTGGATGGTTCAGAGAAGTCCTTCTGCACC
This sequence comes from Coelopa frigida, assembly GCA_017309665.1. NCBI lineage: Eukaryota > Metazoa > Arthropoda > Insecta > Diptera > Coelopidae > Coelopa > Coelopa frigida. Next base: position 29,536,480 of record CM029565.1, read on the forward strand.
GAGCTGCTGGTGTTGCTCAGGGTCATTTTGCTAAGTGTAATGAGCTTACCTGGGATACCAAATTCAAACATGGCGGCGTACAGGCGGCTCCTGATTGTGCTGTCGAATGCGGCTTTGAAGTCGACAAATAGGTGGTGTGTGTCGATCTGGAATTCTGGGGTCTTATCCACACCCACAAATCCGACACCAAATTGGTGCTTCGTCGCATGGTAGCTATAGTAAACATCACAGAATTGCTTTTTAGAGCAAACTTGTTCCGTCCATCGCATTTCCTGTAGAGCGGTGATGTCACCCTTGTATTTCGCGAGGACATCAACCAGCTTGATAGTGGCACCTTCCGTAAATCGTGGTCCTTAAAACGTTTGCGGGGGTGGGGGGTTGTTGGGTCGTCGTTATATCCAGGGGGCTGTGTATCAACTTAGATTAGGCAGGGATAAGGATGGTCCTGGAACTCACCAAGTTGAGAACAATCAGGGACGTTGCCTTAGTAGAAGGCAACTTCTCCCATGCCCCCCTATCATCTACCGGGATAAAATCATCTTTCTAGCACGATAGAGTGTATTTCTTAGTATTTGGGCAAATAAAGAAGCTTTTAATAAGAAATTTTAACAGGAGAATGTTAATCGGGTAACCTTCGCCTTTGGAATATTTAGGCCGATTTCTGAAGTCTACCAACTATCATTAACATCGAATATATTTCTGATTATTTTAACAGAAAAAGAATCTTTCAATAAGAAATTTTGACAGGAGAAAGAAGATGATTCTTTAACACTAGAAAGACCGGAGTGGTCATTTTGACCGTTTTTCGAAATTATCCTTATATCGCAAAAATTAATATTCTGTTAACATTCTGTTTTACAAAATAAAATATTTTTAATTACCGAATTGTGTGTAAAACTAATCAACTAATTAAGGTATATAAAAATTGTTGCTGTATTCAAAAATTCCGGTCTTTCTAGTGTTCTACGAGAAATTAGAAATAATCATCCCTGCAATTTTTGTCGACATATACCTTTCACATATCTTCTGTTACAAACCGAAGGTCGGCTCGAAACATCAAAGTGATCTTCATAAAATGTTGATAGCATATTCCTGACTATTATGAAACCAGGGTAGTATTTTTATATTTTGAGCTATTAGCTGTGTTTTTCAATCCTAGAAACGTAATCCATCGCATATACTTTCAATTGTATGTAAAATATGTGACCTTTCTAGGCAGCAAAGACCTTTTTTTATTAACGTTTGGCCAAGATTGTAAAAGATTTTATAGCTTTGTGCGTACTACCACTCTCTCGAAAAATTTCTTTAAAATATGTATTACTTCTAATGTAAATAGTTCTGATCATTTTTAAGAAGGTAATCCACGTATGCTTAATGGAATGGGTGGTGTTTTGTGCAGACTTGGAGTATTCCTCGTTCTCTTTACCACCTACTTTGTAGCGTTTCATTTTCACTAAAATATAAATATACGCTCAACAATCTAAGTTTCCTTAATTATTTCCATGTCCTTAATTATTTCCATGTTCTATAATATATTATGTTATTTCTTCATTATTTTTGTCGTTCCTGCTACATATTTTTTTATCAATACTGCTGCATCTCAACTTTAGCATATCACAGTAAATATTTCAATGAATCAATAAATCAAACTTCAAAAAAGAGAAATACTGCAAACACAAAAGAACGTCGGAGAACGCAAAGTATTAATGTGGCGTTTTCAAACCTAAGAGAAAAAATACCAAATGTTCCCTCAGACACGAAACTTTCAAAGGTAAATTAGTCATTTATTATTATATAATGTAATTTTATTTATTATTTTATTTAGTGCTAACATAAACTTTTTTATGTACTTAAATGAACAACTATTTACATTATTTGAGGCTACGAAAATCTGATTATATATTCAAATCTGTACATTTATATATGTCCATGCACAGTTACGTGTTATACTTTTTCACCAATAATGAGTACATTTTAACGAGGACAATGTACATTTAGCGTACGCTTGTCATGTAGCATGCTCCTCGCTCTATTTTTTGTAAGTTTGTTGGCTGCAACTTCCATAGCTTGATGTTTAACTGCTATCATGTATTGGAGTGTAATTTTGAATGTATGAATGGCTTCTGAATTCGTTAATAGGAAGCTATAATTGAGAATAATAACTAGCGCCTGGTTGCCTGGTCCACCCAGGCAAAATCTGTTAACTTCGGCCAGGCCGAAGTTTTCATACCCTACACCCTGCATACAACGTTTATTAAAGGAGAAACTGTGAATTTCTATCAATAATTAGTGAAAATGCGTCATTACACTTTCATAACTGTGGTCTCTTTCAAAAAGATATATATATTTGAAGCTATATTCGTTTTCCAAAAACCATTATACCCTTTTTGCGGCGATTGTCTTTAGATCTATCTAATCTATGAATAAGAGTGAAGTTAGGAATATTATAGTGTCCTGTTTCCACAAAACGAAGTAGTTGTGATGTTTGAGCATTGTGCCATTTGTAAATCTTGGAAGTGCGCATTAAAGCTCTGCAATTTATGGAAGAATAATTGAATCGATGATTTTTTGTATGCCATAAAATCATAATGTGCCTTTAGTTGCTTTTCCGATTTTAGATGTTCATTTCAATGGGGACAAAATCTAATTCAACAAAAGACTTGGGAGGGTTGAAATTTCAAACATTATAAAGGCCAGAAGTATTTGCTGCGCTACTATAAGCAACATATAGTGCCGCGCGACTGATTCCACTTCGAAGATGAACAGCCATTTGGAAATATGTAGTTCCCTGACTTTTGTGGATTGTGATCCCTTCAGCAGGTACAATTGGAAATTGTATTCTCTCAATCTTCACCTGCTCATTACGTTTATATTGAAAGGATGTAATCAATTTTTCTATGGGCGTCCATTGAGGTTCAGTTGGATGTGGTCTCTTTCTTCTCCCAAACTTTCATCAGCAAATAACATCCATAAAGTAGTTAAATTTCATGTAGATCTACGATGTTGTAAGGAAGGTGCTCGTGTCCTATAAGAGATCTTTTCCATTTGATTCTTGGGAACCCTTAGTAGCAATATTTAATCTAATAACTGTCCGGTTTACCATATATCCAACATTTAGCTGTAGCTTTTGAGCTGAGCTGTAGCTTGTCAGTTGGTCGATCTTTTCCATTTTTGTCTTGTAAACTCGTATCGGTGATACATGATCACACACAAAATTTCATCTCGATATATACCATAGTTCACCAGATATCCCATATAAACCTTTTGCTTTATATGGGAGGTGGGCGTGTCCGTGGACCGATTTTGGTCAATATCATTGACAAACAGCGTATACGTATAATAGTTATAAATCCAATTTGAAGTCTCTAGCTTTTACCGTTTCTTCAAAAGACTGATTTCTACAGACAGACACACAGACAGACCGAACTTCAGACAGACGGACATCGCTAAATCGACTCAGTAGGTGATACTGATCAAGAATATATAAACTTTTCCATACCTACGACCTCTCCTTTAATGCGTTACAAACGGAAGGACAAAATGTATATACCCTTACCCACAGGGTGTAGGGTAAAATAACAATAACATTAAACGCGCGCCAAAAAAACAAAACCAATAGTCAACATGTCAGTGCAGACGTCATGAACACCAACAACATATCAGGCAACTACGCAAACGTCTCATGTTGTTTGTTCTCCCTCCTCTATCATTCTCCTTGACTAAAAAGACTGTATTATTGTATATAGGCAGAGAGATACTACGAAAAAAGGCACTTGTAAAGTGACGACAAAAATTCAAAATACATTTTACGTAAATTCAATAAGTCAAGGAATTTCTACACAACATGTAGGCTGAGCAAGTTCAAGAAGTCAATGAAAACTTGAAATTTTCTAAACAACACAGCACAGCAGATTCACAAAATCAATGAGGACTTTATATTTCCTGAACTTAGTTTTGTGCACAGCATAAATTTACAACAGGTTCTACATGAACAAAGCATTCATCAAAAGATCCTGTTAAGAGAGTTAAACTTCTGGTATTTCGTTCAAAGAGTCAAAAACATCCTCCTTCGCATTGACTGAAGGCCATCAATGTGGGAAGGTAGTTGTAAAACTCGAATCTGTTTCTTGATGCTGAGTCGTTGTTCTTTGAACTGAGCTATTGTATGAATCCTCAAACGGTGTAGTGCATCATCCGGTATAACATAAATATTACCTCAATTTGTATTACATAATATATATACAGTTACTCACAAAAGTATTATTGTTTAATGTGAACGAATTTCCTGAAAGTATGATTTTTGACTTGTGTTAAAAAAGTTACTAAAAAACATTAACTTATATGTCATTTTTATTAAAAAGTAATATAAGGCACGTTTTTAATTTCACAAAAGTATTCGTACAAAAGCATTATGGGAACAGAATTTGGTATGATAGACATAATGCGCACCTGATTCCACGAATTTCATTATTGGGTTGGAAATCCCTTGGCTTTGAGCCTTTTTTGCATTGATTCCACCAACTTTTGGCACAATTCCTGAGGAATACGGTCCCATTCGCAAATTAATGCTCTTTTGAGGCTTTATTTGGATGCAATTAGTGATGGGAACTATCGAAAAAATACTATCGAATTATTCGATAGTTGTAAACTATTCATTTATTCGATAGTTTCATTCGATATTTTTTTCATTCGAACTATTCATTCAATGTTAAAATCACTCGATAGCTCTGAACACTAGTTTTTCATTCAAATGAATGAACGAATTCGTTCGAACGATTTCATTTGAACGAGTATATTCGAACGAATTCGTTCGAACGATTCGTTCGAATTATTCATTCAAAGTAAAAATCACTCGATAGCTCTGACCACTAGTTGCTATTTTTTGAATGAATGAATTATTCGAACGAATCGTTCGATAGTTGAAATCATTCGATAGTAAACTATCGATAGTCAAAATCACTCGATAGTGCCCATCACTAGATGCAATGGTATAGCTCCTTTTTTTTCTGATAGATAATAATGGATAGATAATGGATTAATATCTGGACTCTGTGAGGTGTTTTGATTATGTGAGGTGTATTAAACAGAAACCACATGCGCATATCCCAGTCAGTGTGTTTGGGATCATTGTCTTGTTGGAAGAAATAGTCCTGCTCCAGTCCCATTTTCTCTGCGCTGTCCTGCAATTTGGTTTTGAGGATATTCGAATATACCATTTTATTCATGATCCTTACAATAAACACCAAATTACCGACACCACAAACACGCATACAACCACACACCATTACACTCCTCTTCTGTGCTTTACTGTTGGTTTTAGATTTGCTACTTTCATCGCTTCTGGAGTCTTTCTCCCCACCATTCATTTTCCATCTGATACAAATATATTAAATTTATTTTATTTGTGCATTTTGCTTTTGTCCGAATACTTTCGTGGAATTAAAAACGTGCCTTATATTACTTTTTAATGAAAATCACATATAAATTAATGTTTTTTAGTAACTTTTTTAACTTAAGTCTAATAATGAATATTCAATTAGCTGGAAAAATCATACTTTCAGGAAATTCGTTCACATATAATAATAATATAATACATGCTTGTTTTAAGGAAATTAGTTTGTCCGAATACTTTTGTGAGTAACTGTATTAGTTTTGCTATGTACACACTCAGACATATTTACACATTCTTTCTAACGGCATCATCGAACGAGTTTCGTGAACTTTACGCTCTACGCGTTAAGGATAAAGACTCCAGAAGCGATATATTATATTAAGAATTGAGTAGCAGGCGGCTAGCAGCCATCTAATGTAAAAATTCAACGACATGCATCTCACCGCTCAGAGTGAAAGAGAATGCCAAACAATAATATTGTCTCTCATCACAACAAACACAATGCCAATCAGCAAAGCAAACGGTGAAAAATATTTAAAAAATCATCATCATTTAAGTGTCATTTTGCACTCTCAAAGACAGAGACAGAGCGATTGAAATCGAGTCTCAATTTTCGAGAGAGACCTTCGTTAAACTGGTGAAAGTTTGTCAATTCTAATATAGGTTGTCCCATATGTTCCTGTGTATTCAATACCTAGCTGTTAGCCAGACGCCCGTACCCGTACCGTCGGCTAATATAGTTCCCCTTTAGAATGTAAGAATAAATGACATGTAGTCAGTCTGCACCTAACCACAATCAGAACAAGTTAATTAATTTCGTCGGACCACCACATGGCGACCGTATTATTTCCGTATTATTTCGTTTATCAAGAAACAAAAAAAAAACGCAAAAAAAAACATTTTCTAAACCTCTCACGGCGGCGTACGAATTTCGTCGCTTTGCTGCACATTTTGCAAAGATAAGACAATAAGAACGGCGGGAGAGAGAAATAGAGAGCGAAAATCGCAACGCAGTGAACTTGAACGGCATAGAAATTAACTGCAGATCAAATGCAGAATTGTACAAGAAAACACAGAAAGACAAAGCAAAGCATTCCAAAGGGGAAACAAAGCCAGAAGTGAAAGAAGTGAACTGTAAAAAAAAAACATAAGGCAAGAGAAAGGACAAGACACAAAAAACCGTTGATAAAATTCGGAACAAATGCAGTTTACGACCCCCCAGTCCAAATAAAAAAACCAAAAATACCCCCAAAAAGTACTAATTTTGAGTATCAAAAACCCCAAATATATCGGTGTGATCTCCTCCCATTTGGGAGAAAATGGGGGTCAAAGTTCAAAATTGGGGCCGCCCCCAAATCCACAAATGTTATCCAATCTATATATAAGTGACATAGTCCCACTCTTCCCAAGCCGCATACACTTATTTTGCTCTTATACTAAATCGTATAAGAGTTCTAAGAATGCTGCGAGCTGCAGTTAGTTCATTTAAGAAAAAGAAGATTTTTTCAATAGTAGGATTTTGGACGCTTAAGCTTTAAATGAAGAATTGTAAACCGAATAATTGTAAAACTTTGAATAATAAAATTAGACATTAATAATAAAACTTCTACTGGCGCAGTCCGTAGGATCTGTGTAAAAGATCCTAAAACGAATCAACGAGTATAATAAAAGAATGTTATATAGAATCATATAAACAAATCTAGAAGTGACTTCAAAGAAAGAAAAAAAAAACTATTATAAAAATAAATCGATGACAACAAAAAAAAAAAATATTTTAATAATTTAATAAAGTTAGTGAATTTCTGGTGTTTTGCAGTTTACAAAAGTACAGTCATATTCGTTTCATTACCTGACGAGAAATTAGTTAAACGGCTTATAGCAACAACACGGTGTTACGAGAGAAGAAAACGGGAAAAATAAGAGAATAAGATAATCATAATTCGAGAGCGAAAGCAAAAACAACAAAAACCAATTTCAACAGTGAAACGGTACAAGCTTAATGAAAAAATATAGAAGACAATGAATACAAAGTCTTTGAAGGCAAAACGATAAAACTAAAATATAAATCCGAAGTGAATAAATAAAAAACAATCAAAACTAATGTAAAAATTCAATGGACACAATTTAACATTAATGGAAAAGGAATTAGGTATTATAAGTAAAAACTTGAAGTTATTAAATATAAAGACAGAACATAATATGGCTGAAGCTAAAGAAGAAAGAGAAGTTGTCATGGAAAACATTAAACTAATTCAGACATTCGACGGCGATTCAAATTATTTGGCGTTATTCATCGATTGTATTGATGAGCATTCTATTTCAACTGCGTTCTACGAACATTACGAGGTCCCGCCCTAGACGTCGTAAAAAGAGAGCAACCGTTAGAATGGACAACGCTGAGGCAATTATTGATAGATGAGTAACATTAAATTTAAGAATAGTGTAAGGCTTTTATGTGAAGAGATAAATGCCGAAGTTTGTAGAGTGAAGGACTGTATTAAACTTAAAAATGAAAAATTTACAACTAAAACAATTTTGTACAAAGAGTTAGACCAAGTTTGAGACATTAAAGGCAGAGCTGCCAAATCATTTGACAGCATAGTTAATGCAAATCTAGTTATTGACATTCAAAATGCTACTAAAGTTTTAAAAGAAAATAATGTTTTTGATGATGAGAAAAGGATAATCAAAAGTAGACCAAATTATAAAAATAGCTCATTTTCAAAAATTTCAAATTATCCGATTAATAATAGAACAATCAACAATGAATATGAACACTTTTCAATACCAAACTAGACATGAAGATCCAATATACGTCAGGTCGTACAGGTATCCAGAAGTACATAAAGTGGAAGTGAACAAGCAAATTAATGAAATGCTTGAACAGCAAATCATTTGCCACAGTGACTCTCCATACTCCGTGCCGATTTGGGTTGTGCCTAAAAAAGCGGATGCTTCAGGAAAAGAAAAATGCAGAATTGTGATAGATTTTAGAAAACTGAATATAATTACTATAGATGACAGATACCCTATTCACAATATGGATGAGATACTCGACAAATTAGGTAGGTGTATGTATTTTTCCACCATCGATTTGGCACAAGGTTTCCATCAGATCGAAATGGACCCTTTAGATAGACAAAAGACTGCCTTTTCCACCCAAAGTGGCCATTTTGAGTTTTTAAGAATGCCATTCGGGCTTAAAAACGCCCCAGCTACATTCCAGAGGCTTATGAATACAGTCTTAGATGGTTTACTAGGAAAGGATTGTATGATCTATTTAGATGATATCGTAATATTTAGCACCTCACTCCAAGAACATATCGAATCGCTCGATAGAGTTTTCTAAAGATTATCTGAAGCAAATTTAAAAATTCAACTCAATAAGAGTGAATTTTTAAAGCTGGAAACTGAATTGATTGGTCACGTTATTACACCAACAGGTATTAATCCTAATAAGATTAAAGCTATTTTAAATTATACAATTCCTAAAACGGAAAAAGAAATAAAACAGTTCTTAGGTTTGGCGGGATTCTACCGTAAGTTTATTAAAAATTTCGCAAAAATTACCAAACCTTTGACCAACTGTCTAAAAAGGGTAATAAGATAAATAGTTCTGATAAGGAATATTTGAAAGCTGTAAATACTATAAAACTTTTAATAACAAACGTTCCAATTTTGGCGTACCCCGACTATGAAAAGCCATTTATATTGACTACGGATGTGTCAAATGTGGCTTTAGGGGCAGTATTAAGCCAACAAGGGCATCCTGCACTACTCAGCAACTGAGAGAGAGCTTTTAGCTATGGTATATGCCACAAAAAACTTTAGGCCATACATATATGGTAGGAAATTTTTAATAAATAGTGATCACAGACCATTACAGTGGCTACATAACCTTATGGAGCCCAATGCCAAATTGCTAAGGTGTAAGATCAGGCTTAATGAGTACGATTTTATTGTAAAGTACATTCCAGGAGAGGAAAACAATGTGGCAGATGCTCTGTCTCGTATGAAAATCCAAGAGTGCAATATCAACGAGGAAATCTCATCAAATATAGCCACAATTCACTCTGCCGATGAAGACTCTGGAAGCTTTATTGGAATAACTGAACGGTCATTGAATGTATTTAAGAATCAACTTAAATTAATTAAAGGTAGCCAAAATTCTACTTATACAAAAAATATATTATATATAGTACTTACTTAAAAATAATATGACAATATTTATGCCTAACGACGATGATTTCATAAAATTTCAAGATGTTTATAAAATATTAATTACTCCTAATCGAAATAAAATTTATCGGTCAATTAAAGAGTTAGAAAACATTGAAGATTTTCCTACCCTTAAAACTAAAATAACCGAAATTCATTTAACCCTATGATGGGCAACTGGGCCTGATGAGGCCCATTTTGAGTTTGAGCATGAATATTTTTTTTGTTTCTTTATTAATCGATCTGATATTCCATGACTTCTTGCCGCTATGCTTCCTGAGTACAGAAAAAAAAAATCGAGTCAATCGGGTTTAGTTGGTAGAAGAAAATTTTTTGTTTACTGTGTCAACATCGAAAGTTACCTACTGGGCCTGAGTAGGCCCAGTCCACATATATGTGTCTTTAGCCTGATTTTAGTGCGCTTTATGAAGATATTGATAGCTTTCACTTTCAAATTTGGTTAGGTTCGGTAAAAATATGATTGAGTCAAATTTTTTTCCCGATCCGATGGGGGTAAAACGTAGCGCATCGGCCCCAAAGTGGTCCAATTTTGGAAACTTTTCACATAAATCGTTCATAGCTTCTCCGGGAAGACTCGTAGAGGGGTCAAATGTATTACCAGGTCCTATTATTTTTCAACTCCAAATATTTCACCCATACATACCGACCCCCTATCTGTCCCCCTTCTGGAGGTCCCCATACAAAATGCTAATTTTTCATACATTGCAAAAACTCACTCTAACTATCCAGGAGTTAGTCCTACGGAGCTCAATTGTATTACGAGGTCCTATTATTTTATTACCCCCAACATTTCACCCATACATTTCTACCCCCTATCTGCTCCCCTTCTGGGGGTCTCCATACAAAAACTCAAAAATTAATAAAAATCTAGAAAAAAAACCCCCGGCATGACTCGTAGAGGAGTCAAATGTATAACCAGGTCCAAATTTTTTCCAACCCCCGACATTTCACCCATACATACCTACCCTCTATCTGGCCCCCTTCTGGGTGTCCCCATACAAAAAACTCATCAAAATGGGATTTCATGTATTAAATACTGCTATTGATGCTATGATATTTGGTTCTTCTCGCTTGTTGAAAATTGTTTTTTGTAATTGGCGATGACTAATAATAAATCTTGAAACTCCGCTTCATTCCGGCAGAGACTCTCGTTGTAGTCTTGGACCATCTTCACTCCTCTTTCTGCCGTATCATTCACCACTCTCAACTTCTGGCCAATTTTTACAGCTTCTTTGTAGTCTTCGACCTCATCCCAAACGGTTGGAGGTTGATTTAAAAAATCTTGAGATAATTGTGACGAAATCGCTTAATTCTGTGATCATGAAATCGTCGTTGACGTCTTTGAGTTTCATTGTTAGTTTTTTACGCCGCTGTGTCTGATTACATTAACTGCAGGAGCAGGTGTCTTTACATGCCAGATTTAGAACACACGCTATTTGAAATGACTGTTCTCCAAATGTATAGTGTAGTCCGAATTTATAGTTTTATTCATTTTCTTATACATACTTATGCATATTTAGATTAATAAATAAAATAAATAAAATTATAAAAAATATTTTTTTTTCTATCATCCTTTCATATTATCCTTTTCGGGAGGACTAACTATGCCCAAATATATGCCAAAAATATATACAATCTATAAGAGATCATATATAAGATATCGTAGGATATTAATAGCACACATATCTATACAATAGCATGCAATAAAAGGAACAAACTCTCGATTTATTCGCATGGTCCTCTTCAGGCCCAGTAGGTTATGTTAGCGCCTCAGAGTGTGTTGCCCATCCTAGGGTTAAGTGGTCTTCACCAAGGAATCGAAAATTGCAAAAATACTACTATCCTAATTACCTGAAAGCAATTACTAAAATAATAAATGAATGTGAATTGTGCAATCATTGTAAAAATGACCACATATCCAACAAATTGCCATTCAAGATTACACCACCGGTCTATGAAATTAGAGAAAAGTTGACTGTAGATTTTTGGAAATGGGATAAAGAATATTATCTGACGTGTATTGATTTACATTCGAAATTTGCCACGGCAGAAAAAGTCAATGCACTAAACTGGTTAGAAACAAAAAAAGCTTTACTAAAAATGTTCAATTGTTTGGGAACACCTAAAGTTTTAAAAATTGAAGACCAAAGGAATAATAATAACAAAAAAAAAGGGTCCGATCAATTAAATATAAAAAACGAAGTGACAACTGGAAAGACAGGAATTGGCGATACTGAACGTCTTCATAAAACACTAAATGAAAAACTTCGAATAATTAATACTTCAGGTGACAAACAAACAAACACTATATACTTACAATCATGTTATTGTTCATTCTACTACTCTTGAAGTTTCATATAATATTTTCTTTAATAAACAACGATCAAAATATAATCCTCAACTTAATAAAGAACAAAGAATTAATAACGCAAATAATATCGTATAATATAACGTAATGATATAACGTATAATGATATCGATACAAATTTTGTTAACGCCGAAAATTCGAGGAAAAGGTTGGATAAAATGGAACAAATGCACTTTACGACCCCCCCTCCAAAAAAAAAAACCAAACCACTCGGTGTGATCTGCCCCCATTTGGGAGAAAATGGGGGTCAAAGTTCAAAATTAGGGCCGCCCCCAAATCCATAAATGTTATTTAATCTGAAACATATGGATATCGAAAGAAAGGTAATTGAATTTTCTATAAAACTGCATTTAAAGTTTTTTCAAAATTATAAACTTTTAACAAAAAATTTGACAAAAACTGAAAAAAATTATAAAATGTTTTTTTCAATAATTTTTTTCTTCAAAATTAGTATTTGTATATATTAATAGTATATAGTATATTAACTATATGTTTAGTATACATTTCCTAAAAGCTGGTTCAATTTCCTTTAAATTGATATATATATTGTTATATTTATATATATAATGTATATTATATTTGTGGATTTGGGGGCGGCCCCAATTTTGAACTTTGACCCCCATTTTCTCCCAAATGGGGGCAGATCACACCGAGTTATTTCAAGTTTTTGATACTCAAAATTAGTAATTTTTGGGGGTATTTTTGGTTTTTTTTTGGAGGGGGGTCGTAAAGTGCATTTGTTCCCATAATCACATAGATCTATTCGAATTCTAGTCATTTTTGAAGATGGATTTCTATGCGAAAATAACGAGACTAGAGGTCTGTGATCTGATACTACAGTAAATTTGTTGCCGTATAAATATGGTTTGAAATGATAGATTCCCCAGTTCCTTTTCAATGACCGGCTTGTTCATATCATGTTTTTGGGGTTTATGGCTTCCGTACGATATAGGTAAATCAGAGCCTATTTCGCCTTGCGATAATACTGCTCCTAAAGCATAATTTGAAGCATCAGTCGTTAAAATGAAAGGTTTGCTAAAGTCTGAGTATTGTTATAGAGGTGGATTTGTTAATATCTCTTTGAGAGTATCAAAAGCGGTTTGATGTTCTTCAGTCCATTCGAATTTGCTAGACTTTTTTAGAAGTGCATTTAGACTTTTTGCAATGTCTGCGAAGTTTTTGATAAATCTTCTGTAGTAATTACAAAATGCTACAAACCTTCTAACTTCGTCTGCATCCTTTGGAACTGGATAATTTTTTATAACTTCATATTTGGCAGGGTCGGTTTTTATTCCATCGGCAGTGATTAAATGGCCTAAATACACGACTTCGGGACGTAAGAAACAGCATTTAGCTGCTTTGAGCTTTAATTTGTATTTTTGAAGTCTGTCAAGAACTTTAATTATATTCGCATTATGGTTATTTATGCTACAGCCATATATAATTATGTCATTCACGTAGAGAAAAGCATTTGAATCTAAGCCTGCTACTCCAAGTGTAAACATGCGTTGGAAACTGTTTGAAGAAATTTTTAGTCCAAATGGTAGTCTTTGATAAATGATAATGTCCATTCTGTGTTGAAAAGGCTGTTAAAGGTCGTGATTTCTTCTCAAGTTCTATTTGGTGAAAAGAGTCAAGAGTTGAGAACCATTTCGCTCTTCCCAATCTGTCTAGAATATCTTCTAGGCGAGTGAGAAGAAACTTATCACTCACGATTTTGTCGTTCAATTTTCTGAAGTCTACAACAAGTCTCCATTTTCTTTTATCATCGATGTTCTTTTTGGGAACCAAAAGGAGTGGAGCATTGTATGGACTAATCGATGGTTCGATTATGTCTTCTTTCAACATTTTATTGACTTGTTCATTAATTATATCAGAATGTGAGTGAGGCAGTTTGTAGTTTTTTATGTATACAGGATTGTTGTCTATTGTTGTTATCGTTTGTTTATAAAAATTATTCGTCGTTAGCGGTTCATCGTCCAAGTAATATTTTTTAAAAATTTTAGTTAAGTCGTCCTTGATTTTAATGTCATTATTCTTGACATTTAAAATATCTAAAAGTTTCTTCAAGCGTTTCTCATTATGAATCGGTCTGTTGTGCCTGTAGTTCATTGCATTGTAATTATCTAGAGAATCAGTTTCGAATTGGATTCCCTTTTGAAAGACTTCTTTTTCAGTTGTGTTTAGTATCTTTATATGTGTCATTCCATTTTTTGGCGCTAGAGAGTTGCTTAGGAAAATTCCTTCTTGAATTTCTTTATTAAGAATTACTTTGTCTTCCGACAATTTTAAACGAATTGGATGAATAATTTCTGTTCGCGGAGGAACTTTAATTAAAAGTGCGTCGTGAGATTTTGAGTACATTGGAAGTATAATATGCGACTCATCGACAATGATTGGAATTGTAAAAGTTTCGTAATCTATTTTGCAAAGAAATTTTCTCAAAAAGTCTCTACCCAGTATACCATCAGTCTCAATTGGAAATTCCGAATTTACCAGTTGAAACTCATGTTTGCAGGATATTTCCTCAAAATTAAGTATAAGGTTTACGTTACCCATTAAGAATATTTCTTCGGAAGTGATGCGGGGTAGTTTACCTTTTTCATCAATATTATATGATTCATTATTTAGTTTGGGACTGATTTTACATATGGAAATATCAGCACCAGTATCGATTAAGAAAGTTAATGTCTTGTTTTTATACCCTACACCCTTCCGTATGTAACGCATTAAAGGAGAGGTCGTAGGTATGGAAAAGTATATATATTTTTGATCAGCCTCCTGAATCGATTTAGCTATGTCCGTCTGTCTGTCTGTCTGTGTGTCTGTGTGCCTGTCTGTAGAAATAGATTTTGTGAAGAAACGGTAAGAGATACTGACTTGAAATTTAGGATTAATGTTTTTATATTAATAAGCTACTTGTATGTAAAAATGGGCGATCGGACGACGGACACGACCACGTCCCATATAAAGCAAATGGTTTATATGACATATCAGGGGAACTATGGTATATATCTGGATGAAATTTTGTGTTTTATCATGTATCACCGGTACAAGCATACATGCAAAAAATGTAAAAGACCGCCCATCGGACACGCATACCTCCCATATAAAGCAAATGTTCAATATGGGATATCTGGTGAACTATTTAATATATCGAGATGATATTTTGTGTGTGATAATTTATCAGAGCTACGAGTTTACATGCCAAAAAGGGAAAAGATCGCCCAACTGACAAGCTACAGCTCAATGTTGGATATATGGTAAACCATATAGACAGTTATTAGATTAAATATTGCTACTAAGAGTTCAAAAGTATCAAATGGAAAGGATCTCTTATAGGACACGAGCACCTTCCATACCAAATCAGAGATCTACAAGAAATCCAACTACTTTATGGATGTTATTTCCTGATGAAAGTGTGGGAGAGAATGCAATAAGAAAGAGACCACATCCAACTGAACCTCAATGGACGCCCATAGAAAAATTGATTATATCCTTTCAATATAAACGTAATGAGCAGGTGACGATTAAGAGAATACAATTTCCAATTGTACCTGCTGAAAGGATCACAATCCACAAAAGTCAGGGAACTATATATTTCCAAATGGCTGTTCATCTTCGAAGTGGAATCAGTCGCGCGGCTCTATATGTTGCTTAAGTAGCGCAGTAAGTACTTCTGGACTTTATATTGTTATATCAACCCATCAAGTCTTTTGTTGAATCAGATTTTATCCCCTTTGAAATGAACATCTAAAATCGGAGCTTTAATGCGCACTTCCAAGATTTACCAATGGCACAATGCTTCAAACATCAGAACTACTTCGTTTTGTGGAAACATGGGCCCTTTCAAAAGAAAACTATAATATTCCTAACTCACTCTTATTCATAGATTAGATAGTTCTAAAGACAATCGCCGCAAAAAGGGTATAATGGTTTTTGGAAAACGAATATAGCTTCAAATATATAATTTCTCTTTGAAAGAGATCACAGTTGTGAAAATAGCATTGAAGTGTAATGACGCATTTTCACTAATTATTGATAGAAATTCATTGTTTTTTCTTTAATAAACGTTGTATACAGGGTTAGGGTATGTAAGCTTCGGCCTGGCCGAAGTTAACAGATTTTGCCTGGGTGGACCAGATGGTGGACCGGTGTATTATTTTTATTACTAATAACTTTTTTTAAAAAAAGTGGTGGCTATTTGAAAAAATCGTTAATTTAACCTTTGACCTCACTTTATGGCCAAACCAAATGAGTCCGCCCTAACTTTTTATTCTGTCTGTCATTGTATCTATTGTTATTGTTACCATTTCTGTAGTTGTTGTTTCTGTATTGTGTTCTGTTAGTGTTATTATATGATGTATTACTGTTGTAGTTTGGTCTTGAATTGTAATGAGTGTTAGTGTTATTTTTTCGTTTTATATGCAAAATTTCGTTTTGCGACGTTATTGTTTTTACTTTCAACATCAAGTGCTATTTGTGTGGCTTTCAATAAGTCTTTTGGTTGTGCCGCTTGGACAGTTATCTTCAAATTTTCATTCAAGCCTTTCTTGAATGCTTCGAGTGCAACTTTATTGTTACGATTCACTATGATGTCTTTTTCGTGTTCTGTCGCGCCTTGTCTTAGGTCTTCAAGGCCTAGTCTGTTTAGTCCTTCGAGAATGGTTAGTAGTTCGCCTTTGTATGTATTGACTCGCAAATTTCTCTGTTTTAAATTTGCTAGGCGTAGTTGTAATTGTGATTCTGTAGTGTTGTCTTTGTATCTGTCTTTTAGTTGTCTTTTTAAAGTTTCTAAGTCAGATGGTTCCGATGTACTACCCAGTGAGGTACGTACGTTGGCAGTTAACTTTGCATGGTATAAATATCTTAAAAATTTGCTTTGACCTTCAGCACTAAGAGTTTCATACATCAACTCCGCTGTTACGAGGAAACTATGTAGTTCTCGATGGTCTCCCTTGAAAAGTGGTAAACTACTAGAAGCCGTTTCTATATTGAATGTAGTAATTTTTTATTTAGTGTCCGTCTCTTTTGTTTTAACTTTTATTTCTTCTTCCTCTATTTCTTCTTCTCGTTTGGCCTCTAATTTTTGCGTTATCAATTGTATCGTATTGGAAAACAGCTTGTTGAATTCTAGTTTGAGAGGGAGGATTTCTTCCTCTTCATTTTGGTCTGCTAGGACGTCGAAATATAGCTTTAATTTTACTAGCTCTTGTTGTTTGAGAAGCAAGGTTTCTTGGTTATACCCTCTATGTTTCTTTAAGTTTATTAGAATTTTTTCAACTTCTCTTATTAAATCTTCCATTTGATATTAATTTTATTTCACATTTATTTTTTTTTTTTTAAACAATTGTTATCTGGTTGTTGTGTTTGTGGACATAATTTTTGAAATACTTATCTATCCTAGATACTACATAAAGAATTATAATAATTACTACTACTAGGATTGCGGTATCTGGAACAAGTTGTTTCATTTCTTCTGTTTCTATTTGGTTGTTGATTATTGTTTCCTGAATCTGTGGCTTGGAGTTTGGTTTTCCCATCTCTCGAGTGCGCTACTTAATTGGTTTTTTGTACTTCGCTCCTAGTTTGATTGCCTTTTTGAGCTCTTCTATTTCTTCCCAGAGCTTTTGGGATACTTCCCACTCGGGAGGGTTATCAGAATAGACCGTCGCAAAGAGGTATGCAAGTCTTTTTTTTTGTTTTGCGAGACGTCCTCCTCGCTTTTTCTTATGTGGTTTGTGTGCCACTTGAGGGATTTGTGTGGCAATTCTTTCTTTTTGTTTTTATTGCCTTTGGCGATACTCCTATATCGTGAGTGGCTTTGGTCCGGTTTATATACCGAGGGTTCTTCTTTCTGCTGAGCTGTGCTCACCGGTATATATTCTTCCATCTGCATGTAAGGGAATATTTGCGAGAATCCACGGGCTGGTATCGAGGATCGGCAAAATTAGAAGGATCCCAGCTGTGTCTTGATGGCTCGGCGGAAAATTAGCTCTCATCTCGGCGGGATCGGTGGGGAATTCGCTCTCGTCTCTGGAGGATCTAGCTGCTTAACTGGAAAATTCGGTGGGAAATTCGCTCTCGTATCGTCAGGATTCGCTCTCGTAACGTCAGGGTTGACAGGAACTCAGCAACGTTGCTATGTTAAAATAAGCAGAATCTAGTCTGCGACAGAGTATATTCCAGACAGGATCGCCATATGATAGAACCGGAGTTCGAGATGAAGAGAATCAGAGAAAGAGCGTCGTCGCGTTCAATCGGCTAATGCCTAAAGCGACAAGAGAAATAAAGTCAAAACAACGTCAATTGATTTGAGATTAATTCTGAATTTATTAGTGGGCTGTGGAGCCCTTTTATACAATAATTGAAGTGTTATACATACATTGGTATAACAGTTAAAACTATATCTACTCTATTCTAACTATTGGTAAATTTGTTCTCATGTTTGGTATCCCCTTCTATCCAGTGCACTTGAATCCAAGAAAGGATTCATGTTACAATTATTTGGTTTGACGAATAAGTTTTGGGCACGATCGTTGGAATTTGTGTGCACTTGAGATGCACTCAAATTCGGACAGCAATGTCCGAGCCGATCACAACAACAACAACGAGAAACGCGGCGCATGCCTAAAATGCAGCGCAAGCAAATTAGATATTATGTGTGTTGTTGTCGTAGTCCGTCAGTGACCATGAAAACAGCGCGAGCTAACGGAGCACCGCTGGTAAGTGTGTCACTGGATTTGTTTACATATATTTTGATGTGGGATACCATAAAGTAGGGCAACAAAATAGGGTCGGCAGTGTGGACTTATGTGTCAACTACAACTGACTTGAAATTTTGGATTTAGTATTTTTGTATTAATAAGCTACTTGTGTGTAAAAATCGCGAAATCGGTCAACGGACACGCCCACCTCCCATATAAAGCAAGGAGCATGACACTTTTGTTGAATATAGTGCCGGACCGGTTCTGTTCTGCTGCTCTTACGATTCTATCGAGCAGGCCGTCAGCACCTGCGGCTTTGTTGTTTTCAGCCTAGTAATGGCTGTTAAGACTTCGTTATAGTCTCTGTGCATTTCGATATACTCGCACTCATGCCTTTCCGTTTCCCTCTTTTTGCGCCGGAAAATACGCCTCTCTTCCCTCCTCTTCTCTTTGTATCGCTCCTTAACATCTCGCGTTGCCATTATCTGCAGAGTCGCTCTATACGCAGCGTTTTTCTCTGTAGTAGCAGTGCGACACTCTTCATCGTACCATGGGTTCCTCTGTGAGCGGAGAAAGCCCACCACCTCTTCGGCAGAAACTTGCATCTCCTTCTATATATTATCTACTTCCATGGGATCTTGCCTTAGATGATTTAGGCGAAATTGGACCGAATTTGGCCTCTGGTTGCCTACTTGGTGATATCTCTAAAATCTTCTCGAATTGTTTTCAAATCTGTCAAATATCGTTGAATTTGTCGAGTACATTATCATTACTTATACAGTACACTTGGGATAACGTCAACTAAAAACTGGGCATAATTTTACTTTACCACACCCAGCGCCAAATCCAATAATTTATATTGCAAATGATAGTGTTTTCAGTGTACATTCCAACCAAAAAAAAAAAAAGGTTGGGGCGGACTCATTTGGTTTGGCCATAAAGTGAGGTCAAAGGTCAAATTAATGACTTTTTGAAATAGCTACCAAATCCACAAATCTGTGGACTTTTGACAAAACAACTTAAGTCGAGATATGAAATTTCGCCAAATATTTTATCATAAATAAACAATTTTAAGACGCGTCTTTTGGTCTAATCGGTGTAATCGGTCTACGTCTTTTAATTCAAGAGATACGAACTAAGCATTTCAACTTATCTCGAGTTTTTTTCCAAAAAGCGTTTGACAAAACAACTTATTTGAGATAAGTTGAAAAATCATGAAAAATTCAAAAAATTAATTGCAACTGAAATATGACAAAATAACTTATATCCATTTAATACACTTTGATTTAGCGAATTTTGATTTTGACAAAACAACCTATGTTGAAATAAGTGCTTTCATCAAATTTAAATTTGAAATTTTGGGCACTTATGTCGAAATAAGTTCATTTCTTACTTATTATGCAATATGATTTCACCGCGACAAAACATCTTATCTCAATTAGAGTGCATTTTTCAAAATTAAAAAAGTGAAAAGTAGTTTTTCTTATATCGAATTAAGTTCTTTTGTCAAGTTCATATTGTAGAAAATTGTAAAAATAAGTTCTTTTGAGCGGCAAACCTAACAAAAAAGAGGACGAATGTATACAGCTATGGCAATTAAAAATATCAAAATGTAATCTTAGCAAAATGTACATATGAATGAAAGTGCTTCAGGGTCATTCATTTACAGGGGTTAAATTGGGAATCTATTCTTAGGGAAACGAGAAATTGATTGAATATATATCCAAAATAAATAACAGAAATCGTAAGCAACTCCAAAGGCGTACTTTATCATGAAACTGACTTTGATGATTCTAAAATTATTCCATTGGAAAGCCGCCATGAGAACCCTCACCAACGCCGATGACGAATTTAGACCGATTGAGAACGACGCGATAGCAAATTTTGTAGACAAATTGGAACAAATTGAGAGAAATTATATGGAAACACCAACAGAAAACACATTTCATTGGGAATAGTCACCTGGGTGACACGTCGGCCAAATGAGGGTTAAGTTCGTATCCTTGTTTACTCTCTCCACAGAGAAATCCCCACATCCAGTATCCCAGACAACTTGATTAAATGTACTAAATGTCGCTTTTCTGCCCCGGTTTGCTTCGATACTCCGTAATTTCAACATTCTCTTATGAAAGTAAAAAGCTCGAAGTAAGCTTTGAAAGACTCTTGATTCCCGTGGTTTCTTTACATTTATCGAAACTTTATTGAAATGACAAAAAAAATATGAAGTTCTCGGTGCTTTATATCTAGTTAAGAGAGATTCTACTATAGTTAGGATTGTTTTCTCATCTTTCATTTATAGTTCATTGTAATTAATATTCACTGTTTCGTTTTCTCATGTCTTCTCTAGTTTTATCGGAAAGATCAATATACCAGGAGCTTCAAATTCCGTTTCAAATTTATATAAAATATAAAAAATAAACAATAGTTCTCTAAAATTTATTTCAATGAAAATACGAAATTACGAATATCATTGTATTAATTTTCTTCTCATTGTCTTATATGACCATTTTTTTGTAATTATTATTATTTTATTTTTCACAAAACTGAAAAATATAATAGTAACCAAACGTATTTTACCGAGACGATTTCCGGTCGATCACTATTGTGGGAAGATGAGAAAACGTTATTAAATTAATGAAGTTAAAATCTATATCCTTTAAAAGTGTCGTGGTAGTCAGGAATATCATGTCAAAATATCAGGAGATCGGACAAACGGTTTGGTAGCCTTTTTGGTAAATAGAGTTTCTTAGTTTCACTTTTATTTATATTATGAATTTGAAATGTTCTTGAACGAATCAACTTATTTCACATATTTTCTTGATTTTGAATTTGACAAAAGAACTTAACTCGATATAAGTTGGAAAAATTAATTTGTTTTCAGATTTCACAAAACATCTCATCTCGAGTTAAGTTGAATTTTGTTTCAAAAATCAGTTTGACAAAAGATTTTAGTTCATATTATGAACTATTATTTAAAAATTGTTAACATTTAAAGAAAATTGTATAAAATCAAATAACGGGAAAAATTTTCTTTATAATACATAATTTATACTTTTCTTTAAATACATGCAGGAATCCACAGAAATGTTATTAAGAACTACAAAACTGCATTTTTAGTATTTTAAAAAAAATTATTAGTAATAAAAATCAGTGGTCACAAGCCATAACCGCCTAAGTCTGTTTTTCAAAATTTCCAGGAGAGCAGTTTAAAGTTTTTTTCTTACTGTTTCTTTTTTACTTTTTTTAAGGAGTCCAAAATAGATACAAACATGAAAAATTGATAGCAAATAGATTTAGACACGCTGAGCACGATGGCACTAAAATCTCAATTTTGTCCTAACTCGACTTAGGCGGTTATGGCTTGTGACCACTGAAATAATACCATAAAAGAAAAAAAAAATATTTTGTAGGTTAAATAATTTTTAAAATTTTTTTTTTACGTGATAAACCATATCTTTTATATATATTTTTTGAAAGCTGACTCAATTACCTTCAAAACGGTGGCATAATTTTACTTTACCACACCCAGCGCCAAATCCAATAATTTATATTGCAAATGATAGTGTTTTCAGTGTACATTCCAACCAAAAAAAAAGGTTGGGGCGGACTCATTTGGTTTGGCCAATAATAAAAATAATACCAAAAAACAAAAAAAAATAAAATAATTTTTAGGTTAAATAATTTTTTTAGGTTAAATAATTTTTTACGTTATAAACCATATCTTTTATATATATTTTCTGAAAGCTGATTCAATTACCTTTAAAACGGTAGTACATTATATATAACTTACTCTTTGTTTACATATCTAATTTACCATTTATATTAAAATACTTGTTTTTTTTAAATACATTTCTTGAATTCAAGTCCCTTCTAGTATGTCCAACACCGGCTTCGAGGTCCAATAGTACTCCCGGGATCCAATTTCCTTCTGCGTGTGGCGGCCTTCGGTCGCGTTTAGGGGTTTTAACCCTCAAGTTTTTTATACCCATATGGCAATAAAAAATATCAAAGAAAATTGTAATCTTAGCAAAATGTACATATGAATGAAAGTGCTTCAGGGTCATTCATAAACAGGGGTTAAATTGGGAATCTATTCTTAGGGAAACGAGAAATTGATTGAATGTATATCAAAAATAAATAACAGAAATCGTAAGCAACTCCAAAGGCGTACTTTATCATGAAACTGACTTTGATGATTCTAAAATTATTCTATTGGAAAGCCGCCATGAGAACCCTCACCAACGCCGATGACGAATTTAGACCGATTGAGAACGACGCGATAGCAAATTTTGTAGACAAATTGGAACAAATTGAGAGAAATTATATGGAAACACCAACAGAAAACACATTTCATTGGGAATAGTCACCTGGGTGACACGTCGGCCAAATGAGGGTTAAGTTCGTATCCTTGTTTACTCTCTCCACAGAGAAATCCCCACATCCAGTATCCCAGACAACTTGATTAAATGTACTAAATGTCGCTTTTCTGCCCCGGTTTGCTTCGATACTCCGTAATTTCAACATTCTCTTATGAAAGTAAAAAGCTCGAAGTAAGCTTTGAAAGACTCTTGATTCCCGTGGTTTCTTTACATTTATCGAAACTTTATTGAAATGACAAAAAAAATATGAAGTTCTCGGTGCTTTATATCTAGTTAAGGAGAGATTCTACTATAGTTAGGATTGTTTTCTCATCTTTCATTTATAGTTCATTGTAATTAATATTCACTGTTTCGTTATCACATGTCTTCTCTAGTTTTATCGGAAAGATCAAATTACCAGGAGCTTCAAATTCCGTTTCAAATTTATATAAAATATAAAAATTTCAATGAAAATACGAAATTACGAATATCATTGTATCAATTTTCTTCTCGTTGTCTTATATGACCATTTTTATACCCTACACCCTGTGGGTAAGGGTATATTCATTTTGTCCTTCCGTTTGTAACGCATTAAAGGATAGGTCGTAGGTATGGAAAAGTATATATATTCTTGATCAGCGTCACCTCCTGAGTCGATTTAGCGATGTCCGTCTGTCTGTCTGTCGGTCTGTCTGTCTGTGTGTCTGTCTGTCGAAATCAGTTTTTTGAAGAAACGGTAAAAGCTAGAGACTTCAAATTTTGGATTTATAACTATTATATGTATACGCTGTTTGTCAATGATATTGAGCAAAATCGGTCCACGGACACGCCCACCTCCCATATAAAGCAAAAGGTTTATATGAGATATCTGGGGAACTATGGTATATATCGAGATGAAATTTTGTGTGTGATCATGTATACGATACGAGTTTACAAGACAAAAATGGAAAACATCGCCCATCGGACATGCCCACCTCCCATATAAAGCAAAATTTCAATATGGGATATATGGTGAACTATGGTATAATCGAGATGAAATTTTGTGTGTGATCATGTATCACCGATACGAGTTTACAAGACAATAATGGAAAATCGACCAACTGACAAGCTACAGCTTAGCTCAAAAGCTACAGCTCAATGTTGGATATATGGTAAACCATATAGACAGTTAGATTAAATATTGCTACTAAGAGTTACCATGAATCAAATGGAAAACCAACCAACTACTTTATGGATGTTATTTCCTGATGAAAGTGTGGGAGTGAATGCAATAAGAAAGAGACCACATCCAACTGAACCTCAATGGACGCCCATAGAAAAATTGATTATATCCTTTCAATATAAACTTAATGAGCAGGTGACGATTGAGAGAAAACAATTTCCAATTGTACCTGCTGAAGGGATCACAATCCACAAAAGTTAGGGAACTACATATTTCCAAATGGCTGTTCATCTTCGAAGTGGAATCAGTCGCATTATATGTTGCTTATAGTAGCGCAGCAAATACTTCTGGCCTTTATATTATTGGGAATTTCAACCCTCCCAAGTCTTTTGTTGAATTAGATTTTGTCCCCATTGAAATGAACATCTAAAATCGGAAAAGCAACTAAAGGCACATTATGATTTTACGGCATACAAAAAATCATCGATTCAATTATTCTTCCATAAATTGCAGAGCTTTAATGCGCACTTCCAAGATTTTCCAATGGCACAATGCTCAAACAACACAACTACTTCGTTTTGTGGAAAGAGAACACTATAATATTCCTAACTTCACTCTAATTCATAGATTAGATAGATCTAAAGACAATCTCCGCAAAAAAGGGTATAATGGTTTTTGGAAAACGAATATAGCTTCAAATATATATATCTTTTTGAAAGAGACCACAGTTGTAGAAGTGTAATGACGCATTTTCACTAATTATTGATAGAAATTCACAATAGAATTCACAGTTTTTCCTTTAATAAACGTTGTATGCAGGGTGTAGGGTATGTAAACTTCGGCCTGGCCGAAGTTAACAGATTTTGCCTGGGTGGACCAGACAAACTAGCGCTAGTTTTGTAATTATTATTATTTTATTTTTCACAAAACTGAAAAATATAATAGTAACCAAACGTATTTTACCGAGACGATTTCCGGTCGATCACTATTGTGGGAAGATGAGAAAACGTTATTAAATTAATGAAGTTAAAATCTATATCCTTTAAAAGTGTCGTGGTAGTCAGGAATATCATGTCAAAATATCAGGAGATCGGACAAACGGTTTGGTAGCCTTTTTGGTAAACAGAGTTTCTTAGTTTCACTTTTATTTATATTATGAATTTGAAATGTTCTTGAACGAATCAACTTATTTCACATATTTTCTTGATTTTGAATTTGACAAAAGAACTTAACTCGATATAAGTTGGAAAAATTAATTTGTTTTCAGAATTCACAAAACATCTCATCTCGAGTTAAGTTGAATTTTGTTTCAAAAATCAGTTTGACAAAAGATTTTTGTTCATATTATGAACTATTATTTAAAAATTGTTAACATTTAAAGAAAATTGTATAAAATCAAATAACGGGAAAAATTTTCTTTATAATACATAATTTATACTTTTCTTTAAATATATGCAGGAATCCACAGAAATGTTATTAAAAAACTACAAAACTGCATTTTTAGTATTTTAAAAAAAATTATTAGTAATAAAAATCAGTGGTCACAAGCCATAACCGCCTAAGTCTGTTTTTCAAAATTTCCAGGAGAGAGGTTTAAAGTTTCAAATTAACATTGGAAGTAATGGGGCTAGGTGTTTCTTTTTTACTTTTTTTAAGGAGTCTAAAATAGATACAAACATGAAAAATTGATAGCAAATAGATTTAGACACGCTGAGCACGATGGCACTAAAATCTTATTAGCGGTTATGGCTTGTGACCACTGAAATAATACCATAAAAGAAAAAAAAAATATTTTGTAGGTTAAATAATTTTTAAAATTTTTTTTTTACGTGATAAACCATATCTTTTATATATATTTTTTGAAAGCTGACTCAATTACCTTCAAAACGGTGGCATAATTTTACTTTACCACACCCAGCGCCAAATCCAATAATTTATATTGCAAATGATAGTGTTTTCAGTGTACATTCCAACCAAAAAAAAAGGTTGGGGCGGACTCATTTGGTTTGGCCATAAAGTGAGGTCAAAGGTCAAATTAATGACTTTTTGAAATCCACAAATGTTACCGATTGGGAAATAACTTAACTGCATTTAAAAAAGTTATTAATAATAAAAATAATACCAAAAAACAAAAAAAAATAAAATAATTTTTAGGTTAAATAATTTTTTTAGGTTAAATAATTTTTTACGTTATAAACCATATCTTTTATATATATTTTCTGAAAGCTGATTCAATTACCTTTAAAACGGTAGTACATTATATATAACTTACTCTTTCTTTACATATCTAATTTAGGGGTTTTAACCCTCAAGTATGTCCAACACCGGCTACGCGGTTCAATAGTACTCCCGGGAACCAAGTTCCTTCTGCGTGTGGCGGCCTTCGGCCGCGCTTAGGGGTTTTAACCCTCAAGTTTGTCCAACACCGGCAAAGTATCCAACAAAGTATCTTAATAAAGTAGATACATGGAACCCAAAAGTTACTATTTAGTGTATATTTATGAAAGCATCACTAATTCTCTATCGGCAAGAAGCCACTTTTTCTATACTGTCCCTGGACATGGAAAAAGCTTTCGACAGAGTCGGGATTCACTCAGTTATCGAGCACCTTTACTTATGGAAACTAGGACCTAATATCATCAAATATATTAAAAACTTCCTCTCAAACAGAAAATTCAGAGTAAAGGTTAATCAATGCCTTTCGGACTAATGTCCCCTCGAAAACGTTATCCCACAAGGCTCACCCCTTTCAGTGGTCATGTTCCAAATAGCCTACGATAAACTCAGCGGCATAATCGACGAAGAACAATTTTTCTATGCTGACGACCTTTATATTTTCAGTTCTTCAAAAGATATCACAAATTTAACGATAAACTACAAAGTCTCTACTTGAACCTTAAAAACTGGTGCAAATATAGCGGTGCAAAGTTCTCAGAAGAGAAATCTAAGCACTTACACATATGTCGGAAAATCAACTGCGCAAACCCTAACATAATCTTCAACTCTACTACTGTTAACAACGTCAACAATCTAAAAATCCTCGGTGTTACTTTCAACTCAAGGTATAATTGTAACGAACATGTAAATATACTATGTTCGTCACTGCAAACAAGGTTAAATATTATTAAATGTCTCAGTAACCCTAAACTGGAATGCAACATCTCCTCACTTATTAACATCGCCAAAGCAATAATTAAGCAATTAACTTAAGCATTTACTTTCCGTAGTCTGGTATATGTGAGGTAAACGAGAGCGACAATTCAACATGTATTGATTCAGTCTCGGAGCACAACAACAACATCTCGCTCTCAGCATGTGAACACAACAACAACAAACTTTTTCGTGAGATTTAAATTTGCATGTTATCTTATTTTAATATTTAATATAACTTATTATACTACGCCTAGTTTCAATATTTGCTTAACTATTAATTATTGTTTTGAATGCCTTAACGTCGCACATATCATGTTTCGCCATAAGGAAACTACTCGCGTTATATCAATAGATCTAACTATTAATCCTCTGTCGACTCCTTCAAATAGTGACGGTGTTCATTCTAAAAACTTATTGATCTTATTCGGATTCTTATCGGATCGCCAAAGCAATAATCCTTTCAAAAATCGACTACGGTTTGATAATTTATGGATCCACTTCACAACGAAATCTTAAAAAAATTGCTTCCTTCTACCACTCTGTTGCCAGGTAATCACTGGGCGCTTTTCGAACTACTCCAATTATAAACATCCTCGTTGAATCAGGTCTCCCAAGCATTAGTGAGAGATTAAATATATTGACTGGACGAACATGTACTAATTTTATTCACTCAAAAAACTCACCCGCGGACAAACGTTTCTTCAATTGATTGAAACGAAAAAGGAAAACCAAACTTACATCGGCCCTGCAGCGAGTAGTGGACAGCTCTAAAACTCTCAACCTGATCACCGGAAACCCATCATTATATCGTTCTCTAGCACCACCGTGGGACCTTAAGTCTAACATTATCAATACAGAACTATCTGAATACGCCAAAGATAAAACCTCACACTCAGTGTATAATCAACATTTTAAGGACTTACAAAATAAATATGCTGAATGCACACAAATTTTCACAGACGGTTCCAAAAACTGGATCATCAACGGGTTTCGGTGCGGTAACCAAAACCCATGTTCTCAAACTCGGAATTCTTCCAAATCATACTTCTGTCTACACTGCGGAAGCTACCGCACTTGCCTGCCAAATAGCGAAATGGGCCAGAAAAAGTTACTTAATATGTACCGATTCACTGCCCACTTTGCTTGCCATTCAAAACCCCAACATCAACGAAATTTTGATCTCCCGTATCAGGGACTCACTGATAGCTAGTGGTGGCAAGATCACCCTACTCTGGATACTAAGTCACACCGGGATTCAGGGTAATACTTTGGCGGACTCCACAGCTAAACTGGATACTAGATCTCCCGTTTTCCTGTTCAACATGCAAACTAAATACGATACTATCAGAGCAGTCAACTCATATCATCTTTCGTCAAAAATAAATAACTGGGCTGGATACCAACACCACTACAAAACATGCAACCCCTATTGCACCCCGGCTCTACCACCTAGCACCCTACACCGTAAACACATCATAGCCTTCAGCATATTCCGACTTGGTCACACCCGTCTTACTCATCAACACCTTTTCTTGCGATCCTCCACACCCACTTGCTGTTTCTGCAATGCTAAACTATAGAACACATTCTCAACTGCCCCTCAACTCCTGCAGTTAACATAAAACAATATCTAAACCCGTTACCGAAAAAAAACATCAAGATCTTCACCCAATACCTATCTAAGCTAAATATTTTGTACAACATCTAATGAAATCCAAAATAATGTAATTAAAGTTAGTTAATAATTAATTAAGATATAAAATTAAATTGTTTGCACATAAGCTGTAGGCCTTAGCTGCTATTGCTTCCTTAAATTTTTGATATTATAATTTATTAGAGTATGAAATAAAATATAAAAAAAAAAATTAAAACCACAAGTCTTTATATTTATCAAATTGTCGACGTTTATCATTGTGAAAAATTGTGTAAGATCAAAATATTAATTTAAAGCGTAATATCTATACTTTTTCATGTTTTAAAAGAAATCTGTTATTTATTTATTTTATTATTTATTTAGAAATAATGAAAGAGACCTACAATTTAATGCCGAATCCGATCGGCTGGGGTGAGAACTTTTTCATGGCAAGTAATACTCTCGGAAGTTTGCCATTGCTCGCCGAGAGGAGGGCGAAGTAAAGAAAAATTTATGTTGGCGGAGTCGAGTTCGAACCGTGGATCGTGCCATATTTTGAAAAAAAAATACACAATTCATTCTCACTCATTCCACTCCTTTCTCTAAGCTAGTAAAAACATCTCGTATTATTTCTGTGCGTACACTGCATAGTCGCTTAAGTCCAAAAACATAGTTTCGAGATAATCGATGTTTTGTGTAAAATCCATACCGTTTGGTTTTCAATACGTATTTTTATGAAATATATGTGTAGGAGTATTTTATTGAATAAAAATATATTTTGGTAAAAATTCAATAAGGGTAAATAGTAAAATTTTCGTTTTTTATATTAAATTTTAGATTAAAACTTTGAAGCTTGCAATTTTATATATTCAATACCTATCGGAAGTAATGGTTGGAGTTGAAAATCCCAAGAAAGGTTTTAATGTAAACATACATTTTATTCCTGGAAAAAATTTACAAAACAGATATATCAACGATTTTGTAAAGGTATGTAAATTATTATCTTATATTTGGGTCTATAATATTTCAGTTAATTATTATGTATATCATATAAGTGTTATCATATTATAGGTTCTGCAACAGGCAAGGTTTGGCTCTTTATTTTGTTATATTCGATTGTTGTTTTTTTGTTCTCTTTTTGACCATCATGCCATTTCCAAATTTTATTTCCATGAATTGACAGCTGCTGCAACCTGAGTACAGTATCCACAGTATGTGAAATTCGATCCACAGCTTTCGTTCCCCAAATTTCTTGAATCCACAATATGGAAGGAGTTTAGCCAAGCTCAGAACCACCGCGATCGTACACGTGGAAGTTCTGATTTATGTTATCACTTAGGCAGCGTTCACACCGAACGAGAGACGCGAAGTGCGATGCGAAGTTTTCGCGACGAATTCGCGGCGAAAATTACCAGTTCACACCGAAAAGCGATTCGCTCGCGAATTCGCAAAAACCGTTCCCACCAATAACATAAGCGAACTCGTGTTACAAGAACAAACGCCCTTGTTTCTCGTTCGTTTCACTCGTTGCATTTCATGTTCGTTCATGTTCGAGTCATCGCTCGTGTTTCGCATCGTTTTCGCGTCGCATGTGCGGTTCGGTGCGAACTCTCCCATAAGGTTATGTGCTTTATAAGAATTCGCGTCTTGTCGCAGTTCGCGTCGCCGGTTCGGTGTGAACACGGCCTTAGACATTTGCGATAATGTGAGGCCGTAGAAAAGTGGGGAATAAACAAAATCAAGTAGTGGTAGGATTTAGGCAAATTGTTCTATGCCATGAGTGAAATCGTGGATAGTTAGGGCGCATTGGAGGCAGGTAGAAAATCACGTCGCCCAAAAAGTCCTCTACGCAAAAATGCTGGACTGAGACCACTTAGTACCGAAAAGCGCGAGCTTTATCTTGTTACCGTAAACGCGTCCTCCATCGCTAGCAAATGGAGTCTACGCTATTAGATGACAAGAAAAAAATGCTGCGGCAAAGTGAGCTCTGATTGTTAGACGGAGTGTGTTATTGTGGCTGAAAGTAGTTTTAACTGTGTAAGACTCGGAACCCGATATGCATAATTGCGTGATAAGATCGACGATATACAACGTGATCTCACGACAGTTACTGAAAGAGTAATTCGTTTGTAAAATATGACAGCTGACGTCCGTTCATTGAAGGATGAGATTAACGCCTTAAAAATGAAACTCTCAAGGCTTGAAAATGCTATTGTAGCCTTCGAATCATTCCCAGCCATGAAAATGAAAATTTATTAAATTTTTTGCAACATATTTATGCCTCTATTCAAATTGCACCTCCAATAGTCAAAAATATTTTTCGCTTCAAAAGTTTTAAGCTGACGGTCTCCAGTACTGATGCGGTAATGATAATCAAATTGGAATCACCCTTCAACAAGAACTTTGTTTTGAAATCAATCGCGAAGTTCAGAAGAACTAATCGTGTCGTGCTGCGACTGCACTACGCTGGTTTCGATTCCAATCAGCCGATCTAGAAAACCAAAGAAAACTATACGATTCTCAAAAATGCAGTACGATTGAAAAAAGAAAAAAATTAACTTAAGCATTTACTTTCCGTAGTCTGGTATATGTGAGGTAAACGAGAGCGACAATTCAACATGTATTGATTCAGTCTCGGAGCACAACAACAACATCTCGCTCTCAGCATGTGAACACAACAACAACAAACTTTTTCGTGAGATTTAAATTTGCATGTTATCTTATTTTAATATTTAATATAACTTATTATACTACGCCTAGTTTCAATATTTGCTTAACTATTAATTATTGTTTTGAATGCCTTAACGTCGCACATATCATGTTTCGCCATAAGGAAACTACTCGCGTTATATCAATAGATCTAACTATTAATCCTCTGTCGACTCCTTCAAATAGTGACGGTGTTCATTCTAAAAACTTATTGATCTTATTCGGATTCTTAGTAAACAAAAAAAAGCTCCTGGACTGGGAACGCTGGCGCCAGTTCGAGATTCCCAAGGTCCGTGATAACTTGGTCTCTCCACCGGAGATTCGGTCTTCCCGGCCTACGACTGCCGTTTGATACCGCATGGAATAACTTTTTGGCTGAAGCGTTTTCATCCATCCGCTCAACGTGACCTAGCTAGCGGAGACGCTGGATTTTAATCCGCTTGACTATGTCAGTGTCGGCGTACAGCTCATACAGCTCGTCGTCCTCATACGGTAATCACCGCCAACATTCAGGGGACCGAAGATCTTACGAAGAATTTTCCTCTCGAACGCTCCTAAGGTATTCTTATCGGTGGTCGATACTGAGTTCGAAGCAACATCGGTTGGCAAGAGTTATCCTTCGCTTGATCTCCAGGCTGACATTATTTCTGGTGTTAATGCTGGTTCCGAAGTCCCCAACAATCTGGAACTTGTAGGCATCGATTTCGACTTCCTGCTAGTCGTCTCGCACAGATCGTCTTGTGGTTGACAGCAGGTAATTTGTCTTATTCTCGTTTACCGCTAGACCCACACGACGCCTTCTCTAGGCTGGAAAAAGCTGCACGAACTGCTCTCTTTTTTCGCCCGATGATGTCATCAGCATGACACTGTTGTTGAAAATAGTGCCGAATAGGTAGTGTGTGTCGATCTGGAATTCTTGGGTCTTCTCCAGGATTTGTATAGTGAAAATCTGGTCGATGGTGGACTTTCCAGGTCTGAAGCCAAACTGATAAGGTCCAATCATCTCGTTCATTATGGGCGTTCACATATTACGCTGGATAGAACCTTACATGCGATGTTTAAAAGGGCCTTTTTTGTGGATTGGGCAGAGTACACTGAGATTCCAGTTGCTGGCCATGCATGCATTCGACCATATTTTGCATAAGAGCTGGTGCATGCGCCTTACAAGCTCTTCGTCTTAAACAACTCTGCGAGCAGACCGTCAGCACCTGCGGCTTTGTTGTTTTTCAGCCTAGTACTGGCTGTCAAGACTTCGTTATAGTCGGGTGGCGGTATACCTACGTCATCGTCGTCAACCGGCGGATCCCAGTTCTTCTTTTCCACCGGAGGGATTATTTCCGTCATCGCCATTGAGAAGAATGGAGAAGTGATTCCTACATATCGCCAATGTACCCTGGCCGTCTGTCACCAGATTTCCATTTTCGTCCTTGCAACAAGAGAACTCGGTCTTGAAACCTTTGAATAGGCGCTGTATCCTTTGGAAACATTTTCGGGTCTCATTCCTGTCTCTGTGCAATTCGATATACTCGTACTCATGCCTTTCCGTTTCCCTCTTTTTGCGCCGGAAAATACGCCTCTCTTCCCCCCTGTTCTCTTTGTATCGCTCCTTAACAGCTCGCGTTGCCATTATCTGCAGAGTCGCTCTATACGCAGCGTTTTTCTCAGCATTAGCAGCGCGATACTCTTTGTCATACCATGGGTTCCTCTGTGAGCGGAGAAAGCCCACCTCTTCGGCAGCGGTGCGCATAGAGTGGGAAATATGTTTCCACTGCGCGCAGTCTCATTCAGCATCGAATTGAGGAGTGCTCTCTTGGAGCAGGAGTGAGAGCCGGGCGGCGTCGGCCTCGGATGCCCGTTGTTATTGCAGCTTTCCGACGATGTTGGCGCCTCGGATTGAGCGTACATCCAGATCACTGGAAGCATGCCTTCCGTAGATCACAACGTGATAAATTTGGTTGGGGTTTATGTCTTGATCAGGGTGCACCCATGTGGCCTTGTGTATCTTCGGTGCTGCGAACTACCATGTTGTTTGTTGCGGCGAAGTCGATTAGCCCCTTTCCGTTATCGGAAGTCTCGTTGTGGAGGCTAAATTTCTCGACTGTTGGCCCAAAGACCCCTTCTCTACCCACCTTGTCGTTGAAGTCGCCTATCATAATTTTTACATCGTGTCGAGGGCAGCGCTCATTTATGTCCTGTCATAGAAGCGCTCCTTGATCTCATCGTCCTTCTCCTCCTTTAGAGCATGTGCACAAATTAGGCGGATGTGATGGTATTTAGCCTTGATGCGGATTGTGGCAAGCCGTTCATTCACTGGGGTGAACCTGGAGATTTGGTAGCGTAGTCTCTTCCCAACCACAAATCCGACACCAAATTGGTGCTTCGTTGCATGGTAGCTATAGTAGACATCACAGGATTGCTTTTTGGAGCAACCTTGTCCCGTCCATCGTATTTCCTGTAGAGCGGTGATGTCAGCCTTGTATTTCTCGAGGACATCAACCAGCTGGATAGTAACACCTATAGAGGGTCCGGACATTCCAGGTACATATTCGTAAATCGTGGTTGTTGGCGAAACAAATATAACCATAATTATTTGTAAACATTATTTATTTGAAACACCTTGTTACCGAAGCTGTACACCTTTACAATTATTGTTAATTTGAAACACCTTATATATTCTTTCCAAAAAGTTCTCTGTCATATGTTCAAGTTGATATCTCGTTCGATTTGGCATTGGGCAGATGAGCGAGTAAGACGTGTATTTCTTGATCAAATATATATATATAAAATTTAATTAGCAAATATTTCATTTCTAAGTACAAGCTAAACAAATTAATAAACATAATTTTGGTGCCGAAACCCGGGAATTATACCCATTAGTCTCCTGAACAACAAATACACAAAGTTCGTGCAATCTGACGTGGATTTATATTTAATTTTTCTGGTGCACGTGTTTTTAATCTTCTCTAATTTCTTTGCACATAAAAAGGAACATACTCAAGTGAGCTCTAATATCATGTCTGATCTTAATGTAATTATTGAAAAACAGCGTGGTTTGATAGATCACATTAAAAATTTAAAAACGCGTTTCAATAACAAAAACCATAACGAAAAAACACGTGGTTACCTCACAAGTGTCTCGCAAGAGCTTGATAATTTGCAAAGTGAATTTAAAGAAAACCACCAAGAAATTTATTCATTAATTCGTGACTCGTCGTTATCTGCTCATGACATTCCTTATATTTCTGAAGAATGTATTTATGAGTTTTCAGACTTATTCTTCGCATTTAAAGGCGCTGTTTTGGATGCCATGCCAGATTTGTCCACTTTGACTTCTTCACCTGCTGGATGCAGCACATTCGCTCTGCCGAATAGCCATACGGAAATCTCCGCCAGCAAAGATGCCAAATTGCCAACAATTTCATTGCCTAAATTCTCAGGCAATTATATGGACTGGGTTCCATTTCAAGATATATACATTTCTCTTGTTCATAGCAACAATTCATTATCCAAAATTCAAAAATTTTACTACTTGAAGGGAACCTTAATAGGCGAAGCAGCACATTTAATAAAGACCATTTCGGCCACAGAAGCAAATTATGATTCTGCTTGGTCAACGCTTAAAAATAGGTATCACAATAAACGGTTAATTGTTGATACTCTAACTAAAAAACTGTTTAACATACCAAAATCCGATGGTACTTTTCATGGAGTAAAACAACTACTTGATACTGCTCAAGAATGTCTTTCTTCACTTACAAACCTACAAATTAATATATCTACTTGGGATCCGATTTTGATTCATTTAATTGCCCAAAAACTTGATATGCAAACCCGTAAAGAGTGGGAATCTTCCTTAAAATCCTCTACTGAGGTACCTGCTATTATTGAGATGTTTACGTTTCTGGAAAGAACGTTTCGTACTCTTGAGTCTATTCATGATGATATGTCATCGAACCGTATGCCAAACCGATTGACAAAATCAACAACATTTAAGAATAAAAATTCCTATTTGCATAGTAATCATATTTCACAACAATCTTGTGCTTTCTGTGAAAAGTTTCATCCATTATCAAAATGCTATAAATTTCAAACCCTTACATATAAACAAAATGCTGAATTCATTATTAACAAAAGACTTTGTCGCAATTGCCTTGCACCTGGTCACTCTTGTAATGAATGCAAGTCTCCCTATCGCTGCAATGTTTGCAAGAAATTGCATCATACGGTACTGCATTTCGACCATCCACCTGTAAGTCCTGAAAAGGCAATTAATACTCATGTAATTGAAGTTAACGAAAATAACACGGATTCTATTGTAACATCGAACATACACTGTGATGATTTTAACACCCTTTCTTCACATAACACGCAGGGTTTCCCTCATGTTTTACTTTCGACTATTAGAGTAATTGTAAATTCCTACAATGGTCAGTACACTCTTCGAGCGCTGCTTGATCAGGGCTCGCAAGCAACATTAATTACTGAAAATGCAGTTCAGTTATTAAAATTAAGTAAACAGACTGTTTACTGCAAAATTTCTGGGGTTGGTGATACCAGTGAAAATATTTGTCACTCACGTGTTGCGCTTGAATTAGGATCCTTACATAAGAATCCTATATTAAAATGTCAAGCATGGGTTCTTAAAAATCTTTCTGCTTATACGCCAAAGGCTTCTCAAATAAAACTTGACTTAAATATTGTAGGGGTGGAATGTTTAGCAGACCCCAATTATCATAACTCAGATCCAATTGATATTATTCTCGGTTCCGATATATTCAGCAAAATTGCTATTCCTGGCGAATCGTTTATTCATAACGAACTTTTCTTCCAAAATACGTATTTTGGTTGGGTTGTATCTGGCCCATCAAAATCCCTACATACAAATACCATGGTCGTGAATAATATCAATTTAGAAAATATACTGCGGTCTTTTTGGGAACAGGAGGAAGTTTTGAATAAAAGAGAAGAGAGTGATGAAGAAAAAGCTTGCGAAAAATATTTTCAACGGACAACAGAGCGCACAGCATCTGGAAATTATATTGTAAACCTCCCGTTTAGATCCGCGTTAATAAACGGATTAAATCCAAATTTGAAAAGCAATCACGCTAATGCATTTAAGCGTCTGAAAAGTTTAGAGGCTTCGTTTCAAAAGAAGCCTTCATTTTTCGAAAAATACAAAGATTTCATGCAAGAATATGAAAATTTGAATCACATGACCAAAATTGGTACATACCCAGCAGACATGCATAACAATACTTTTTTTCTGCCACACCATGGCGTTTTCAAAGAAAGTAGTACTACGACAAAATTGCGAGTAGTTTTTGATGGTAGTAGCAAATGCTATGGGACAAATTCAATCAACGACGAGTTGTGTCCTGGGCCTTGCATTGCAAAATGATCTACCACAAATTATTATACGATGGCGTAGACATCGTTATGTTTTTAGTGCGGACATAGAGAAAATGTTCCGACAAATACAAGTCGTTGACAAACACCAATCCTTTCAACAGATTCTGTGGCGATCTAAGCCTTCTGATGATATTTCAATTTACAAATTAAATACTGTGACTTATGGTACAACTTCTGCACCATATCTGGCAATCAGGGTACTTCGTCAATTAGCTAACGATTATTTAACAATATATCCGAAGGCCGCAAATGCTTTACTTACGGACTCTTATGTTGATGATGTCATATCTGGATCTGACACTCTTACAGGTGTTATTTCTTTACATAAAGATTTATGTGCGCTACTGAATGAAGGTGGTTGCATTTTACGAAAATGGATTTCAAATTCACATGAATTAATACAAGAAATTCCTCATGCGTATAGAGAAAATTCTCTCACATTAGATTTCGACAATGATACTACAGTTAAGGCTTTAGGCGTTCAATGGAACACTACTTTTGATGCCTTCTCATTCAAACTAAACTTACCTCCGCTTAACCAAATTACAAAAAGATCAATACTATCCGATACTGCACGACTATTTGATCCGTTGGGGTGGTTGACGCCTTCTATTGTCCTAGCCAAGATAATATTTCAAAAATTGTGGCTAGAAGGAGTAGATTGGGACGACAGTGTTCCTATTGGTATTCGAGATAGCTGGAAAAAATTCAGATCTTCATTAACTTCCTTTGAGCAACTCAAAATTCCTAGATGGATTGGTTTCCAATCTCAATCACAGTTAGATTTACACTGTTTTTGCGATGCGTCACAACTAGCATATGCAGCGGTCGTCTATACCAGAATTCAATCCCCTAACAATGATGTTTTTGTAAATATATTACAAGAAAAATCGAAAGTAGCACCTATAAAATGGGTTTGCATACCTAAATTAGAACTTTGCGCTGCGGTTCTCTTAGTAAAATTAGTTGCAAAGGTTAAAGACTCTTTTGCTGATATACCAATTACAAAAATTGTGTATTGGAGCGACAGTACAGTTGTCTTGAGTTGGATTCGAAAGCCTCCCGCAAGTTGGAGTGTTTACGTAGCTAATCGAGTAGGAGAAATTCAGAGGCATAGCAATGTTATTCAATGGAAATACGTTCCCTCAGGAGAAAATCCAGCAGATTGTGCCTCTAGAGGTGTAGATCCAGAAGAACTTTAGAACACTAATATTTGGTGGCATGGACCAGACTTTCTTAAGTTGCCAATTAGTTCATGGCCAAAAAATTGCACTCATTTTGAAACTGCATTAGAAGTACGAAAATCCAAAATTACAACACATGCATCTAATCAAACGATTTATCCAGACTTAATACTAAAATATTCTAATTTAAACAAATTATTACGTATTATTTCACTCTGCTTCCGTTTTAGCTATAACTGCAAGCAGAGAAAAGAATCTCGAGAAGTAGGCATACTCTCAGCGGTTACGCTCAGAGTAACACTACAATCGTTAGTTAGAATCGTTCAAGCAATCGATTTTGGTGATGAGATTCAAAAACTTCAGAGCAACAAAGAAATCAAAAATAATCAATTACTCAAACTTTTACCTTTGTTGATAACTTTGGACTTTTGAGAGTAGGTGGCAGGATACAAAACTCAGACTTTCCCTACGATTTTAAACATGCTATACTATTAGCAAAATATAATCCGCTATCTAAACTTATAATTTCGGATGCACACGAGAAAACATTGCACGGTGGTTTAACGTTAACAATGTCCTACGTCAATAGAAAATTTCACATAATTTCAGGGAATGTACTTGCCAAGAAAATTATAAGCAGTTGCATGCGTTGTTTTCGGCATTCAGCTAAGACTTCCCAACAAATAATGGGAAATTTGCCTTCAGTACGTTTAAATATAACCAGACCCTTTAAACACAGCGGTGTCGATTACGCTGGTCCAATTTCTTTGAAAAATTCTAATTTAAGATCCGCTATTATATCTAAAGGATATATTTGTTTATTTATTTGTATGGTAACTAAAGCCATACACCTTGAAGTTGTTTCAGATTTAACTACAAATGCCTTTTTGTTGGCATTTCGCCGATTTGTGTCGAGAAGGGGTAGTTGTACAGATAATAATTCGGATTGTGGCACCAACTTTGTGGGCGCTGCAAAAGAATTACAAATACTCTTCAATAGAAGTCAAGCATCGTTACCACATGATTTGCGCGAAAGTCTTCCTTCTACCGGAACAGATTGGCACTTTATTCCACCCGCTTCTCCAAATTTTGGTGGCCTTTGGGAAGCTGGAGTTAAATCTACAAAGTTTCATTTAAAGCGCATCATGGGCGAACGCATTCTAAGTTACGAAGAGCTTTCGACTTTGCTTTGCCAAATAGAAGGTTGCCTAAATTCTAGGCCCCTCTGTCCACTCTCGTCAGATCCTTCAGATTTCAATGCTTTAACTCCTGCACACTTTTTGATAGGAGAACCTACAAATTGTATTCAGGAAGAAACTTTACTCAACTGCAACATTCACCACATTTCACGATGGAAAGCAATAGAAAAAATGAAACAACACTTTTGGAATCGATGGTATGCGGAATATATAAATCGCTTACAAGCGCGTCCTAAATGGCTAAAACCCAAACATGATGCAAAAATTGGCGACTTAGTACTTATTGCGGATGAGAGATGCCCTCCAGCACGATGGCCGTTGGGTCGAGTTAATGACGTCCACCCAGGCACGGACGGACGTGTTCGAGTGATCAGCGTTTGGACTAAAAATCACCTTATTAAAAGACCAATAACTAAAATATGCTTTCTCCCTTCAGACGAGTCGCTTCCTTTAGAATAGACTATTTAATTCGGATTCATCGGTGAGAGGATGGGCGCCTGAATCAACCCGCTGTGAGCCGAAGCACAGCGGAGTTTTTACGCTCGACTAAAATTTCTTCCAATGATAGGCCATCCTTCTTATCACCTACTTCAAGAACAGACGTTCTTCGAGGGGAGAATGTTGGCGAAACAAATATAACCATAATTATTTGAAAACATTATTTATTTGAAACACCTTGTTACCGAAGCTGTACACCTTTACAATTATTGTTAATTTGAAACACCTTATATATTCTTTCCAAAAAGTTCTCTGTCATATGTTCAAGTTGATATCTCGTTCGATTTGGCATTGGGCAGATGAGCGAGTAAGACGTGTATTTCTTGATCAAATATATATATAAAATTTAATTAGCAAATCTTTCATTTCTAAGTACAAGCTAAACAAATTAATAAACGTTTGCGTCGTCAATAGTAGGGGTTGTCTTTATCCGAGGCTTGTTGTTCGGCTTGACATTTTTATGTGAGAGGGTGTAAACCCCAACGCCAGAACCTCAAACTGAGGGGTTTGATCGCTGCACACTTTGGTTCACTTTTTCAACGGTTGTTGAGTAGCAATCCAGGGGGCTTGGATTAGGCAGGGAATGGATGGTCCTGGAACTCACCAAGTTGAGTATAATCGGGGACATTGCCTTATTTGCCTCTTCCCATACCTCCGTGTGTATAATTAGCAGCTCTGAAGTTTAAATTAAAATTATCAAACACATCTGTTACCGAACTAACTACTTCTAACTATGTTTTTTTATATATGGACCCCTATATACAGTGTGGCCAATAATAACTGTCAGTAAAACAAAGCGTTGTAAAAATCTAAGTAGTTAACTTTTTTTTAAAAAGTTTTTTTGCAATATTTTAGTATTATTAATATTTATAAAATTAAAGTTTCAGTTGTTATAGTTCGTCTTTTTCTTTCCTCAAACGTGTGGAAAAGGTTTCACAGGAGGCGAGATGGGTATGTATATGTATTTGTATGTATTTCGGACGAGAAAATGTTTCTACTTGAACACTGTCACAACCAATAGAATAATCGGGTGAATATTAGAAGTTTTATGGAATGTCCAAGAGATGTAATAGCTATTGAGAGGTATCCAAATTTGTCCAGCATTAAATTTGGGGAGCAGTATCCAAAAAAAAGAAAATTATCGATGATATTCATTGATCAAGGTGTCAAAATCGACAACAACTGCTACCTCGAGCACTTTTTGAAAATGATACTCCTGTCGAAGAAATCTATGGTGTACAATATTTTTGCTTTTTAACACTAGAAAGACCGGAGCGGTCATTTTGACCGATAATGAGAAATATAGGGTCATAGCTATATAAATCGTCATAAGAGCCGCACATGGTCATGTTGCAACTATCACAAAAATTATTTTGTTTTTTTGCACTTTATATTTATTTGCCATTGGCGTCTCTTAGGAGCCCTATGACTTTTATTGGCTCTACTTTCAGAGTTGAGCAAGCCTTCTCCTTCACATATTCCTGTATGAGCTCTGAAACCAACTGAAGTATATAATTGTTTCGGGATATGTTTTTGCCGGTTGTTGTGTTATACATATACATATTATCCATGAATTAATTCCAGCTATATCCAGTACATTATAAAGAACATGGACGGGCCATCTACTACTTACTGCCCTGAACGAATACTTTCGAGCCATTTGATCTGTCATATCTACACCATATTATATCTAAGTCCAAATG
This sequence comes from Coelopa frigida, assembly GCA_017309665.1. Taxonomy (NCBI): domain Eukaryota; kingdom Metazoa; phylum Arthropoda; class Insecta; order Diptera; family Coelopidae; genus Coelopa; species Coelopa frigida. Next base: position 29,578,194 of record CM029565.1, read on the forward strand.
ACTTCCATTATATGCACCGCGAGCATATAATAAAGCAATAAATGCATCAAGCTCATCCAAAAACATGAACCAATTCAATTCACCAATTCATTATTTGACTGGCTTCAGTTTCTGCTACGTTATAACCAATTTTTAAATTATATTATAATTTTCTTATGATAACTTTTCGCACACTTAGCCTTGCAGTCGTACTTAGAATTTCCATATCTATTTCTCCGTCTGATTTCGTATCATCTGATGAGGAAATATTTATCTCGGGTACAAAATCGAAATTGGCATTCTCAGAAAGAGTGTCTCCTATATCTGTTAGTCGTAACAGTTCTATCGATATTGCAACCTTTGTAAGATTTCTATGCGCATTCATATTATCTAAGTCCAAATGACTTCCATTATATGCACCGCGAGCATATAATAAAGCAATAAATGCATCAAGCTCATCCAAAAACATGAACCAATTCAATTCACCAATTCATTATTTGACTGGCTTCAGTTTCTGCTACGTTATAACCAATTTTTAAATTATATTATAATTTTCTTATGATAACTTTTCGCACACTTAGCCTTGCAGTCGTACTTAGAATTTCCATATCTATTTCTCCGTCTGATTTCGTATCATCTGATGAGGAAATATTTATCTCGGGTACAAAATCGAAATTGGCATTCTCAGAAAGAGTGTCTCCTATATCTGTTAGTCGTAACAGTTCTATCGATATTGCAGCCTTTGTAAGATTTCTATGCGCATTCATATTATTTTTCAAAAAGCAAAATCACAATTCATATGTATGTTTATTGTACAAGCTTCAAACTTCAACGGATAAAATCTAGTTTTCTTTTGAACGACACTATTTCCAAAGACTACATTTACCGTTAAGTCTAAAAGTGAACTTCTTGCAGTACAAAGCAAAGAGTGGATTCTGTGTTGCTTCATGTATATACTTATGTGATATATACGTTTTTATGTATATTGTATATATGTTTTTGTTATACATATTAACATTATGTCGTTCACAACATTCTGTTTTAATAAATAAAATATTTTTAAATTACAGACATGTGTAAAATTAATCAATTATAAGGAATATCACAATAGTTGCTGTTTTATGATTATTTATGTTATATTTAGCCCAGCGGTCAAAATGACCGCTCATGGTCTTTCTAGGTATACGAAAATTCCGGTCTTTTGTAACATGCAACTTACTATCTATTTTCGAGACGGCTGAGAACAGCGAGGGGTGTTGTGACAAGGACCGGAAGCGAAAGCACGCAAGAGGTTCCGGCTCCGTCTCGTCGGCTATTGGGAGAGGGATCTTGCTTCCGGTTGCTTGATCGCCATATTTAATATTGCTCTCAGCTTTTAGATTGCACGATACGGGGAAATGCGTGCAAGATACAGAAAGTGTGAAACGGTATAGGGACGAGGTGAAGTAGAAAATTCCCTTGAAGAGGCTAAGGTGATGTTGCCGCAACCTAGCCCACCCAACCTGATCGCCCACAGAAACCAAACACAATGTTACTGACGATCCCATCGATCCACTACCACAGAGGCATTAGGAAATATTTATTGAAATCAAAAGATAGGTAATTTAAACCATTATTGACTATTTATTGACAAAATCTTTAAATCTAACCAGATGAGCATGCATTTTAATTTAACACTAAATGAAAAAAACAAAATGTAGAAAGAATTCATGATATAAATAATATGAAGGCAAATTAAAGTAAGTATGTCTTACGGTATGTATAATTAATATGACATGACTAAAGGTAAGTACAGTAAAGGTAAGTAATTAAATTCATAGTTCAGATTTTTGATTTCTTTATAAGCGTTGTCGAGGTGATACAAATTATATGAACCGACAAATTAATTTATGTTTATGTTTTCAGGTTTTAGTTATAAATAAATAATTAATTTAATTATTTATTGCATATTATTATTAATTTTTTTAAATGTAAAAAGAATAATATTCAAAATTAGCTTATTCAATTAATTGAATTTATTATTATTTTAAAGTTGTGATATTATTTTATAATATATATATTTAATTCCATTATAATTTTGCTGCATTAAGAATTATTAAATCGAACTAAATGTGCATGACCGCACGCATGAAGTTATTGTAAACAACTGAAAAGATGTTTGCATATCGTAGTCCCTCAACGATCGCGAAAAGAGAATTTGGTATATTGCACTAAACTGCATATTGGCTCTCATAGGTGTGAGCGCATGAGTGCAAAAAAAAAATAGCGCGATAAAAAGTTGAAAAGAGGAAAGAACAAAGGAGAAAGAAAATAGAGAAACTCACATTGCTCGTTGCTCCCACGCTGATAGATCTTTCATCGGTGAGTGGTGAACCTGGAAGTGAGAAGAAGAAAAAGGAAAAGAGGAGAGGCGAAGGAGAGAGAGGACGATCGCGATTCGCGAGAGAGGCAGAGCGCAAATAGGGGGGAATTTTTTTGTACACTTTCAATTTTTCAGAGCTCTCTTACGACATATCAGTTTTAAGAACGAATTATGTTGTTAACAGAGTGTTAACATATATTAATATTTGCAACAAAAACACTTAGCACAGCAATATTAATGAAATTTCATGCTAATAATATTATATGTTTCCTTTGATTTTAACTAATACACTTTGATAACAATTTTTCCCACTTTCTTATTATTCTACTCTATGTACCTTTTTATACCCTACACCCTGTGGGTAAGGGTATATTCATTTTGTCCTTCCGTTTGTAACGCATTAAAGGAGAGGTCGTAGGTATGGAAAAGTATATATATTCTTGATCAGCGTCAGCTCCTGAATCGATTTAGCTATGTCCGTCTGTCTGTCTGTGTGTCTGTGTGTCTGTCTGTGGAAATAGATTTTCTGAAGAAACGGTAAGAGATACTGACTTGAAATTGGATTTAGTATTTCTATATTAATAAGCTACTTGTATGTAAAAATGGTCGTAATCGGTCAACGGACACGCCCACCTCCCATATAAAGCAAAAGGTTTATATGGGATATCTGGTGAACTATGGTATATATCGAGATGAAATTTTGTGTGTGATCATGTTCCACTGATACGAGTTTACAAGACAAAAATGGAAGACATCGCCCAATGGACACACCCACCTCCCATATAAAGCAAAAGGTTTATATGGGATATCTGGTGAACTATGGTATATATCGAGATGAAATTTTGTGTGTGATCATGTATCACCGATGCGAGTTTACAAGACAAAAATGGAAAACATCGCCCATCGGACACGCCCACCTCCCATAAAAAGCAAAAGTTCAATATGGGATATATGGTAAACTATGGTATATATAGAGATTAATTTTTGTGTGTGGTCATGTTCCATTGATGCGAGTTTCCAATTCAAAAATGGATAATATCGCCCAATGGAGACGCCCACCTCACATATAACGCAAAAGTTCAATATGGGATATATGGTAAACTATGGTATATATAGAGATTAATTTCTGTGTGTGGTCATGTTCCATTGATGCGAGTTTACATGCTAAAAATGGAAAAGATCTACCAACTGACAAGCTACAGCTCATCTCAAAAGCTACAGCTCAATGTTGGATATATGGTAAACCATATAGACAGTTATTAAATTAAATATTGCTCCTAAGGGTTCCCAAGAATCAAATGGAAAAGATCTATTATAGGACACGAGCTCCTTCCGTATAAAATCGTAGATCTACAAGAAATTCAACTACTTTATGGATGTTATTTGCTGATGAAAGTGTGGGAGTGAATGCAAGAAGAAAGAGACCACATCCAACTGAGCCTCAATGGACGCCCATAGAAAAAAATTTATTATATCTTTTCAATATAAAAGTAATGAGCAGGTGAAGATTGAGAGAATACAATTTCTAATTATACCTGCTGAAGGGATTACAATCCACAACAGTCCGGGAGCTACATATTTTCAAACTGTTCAACTTCCAAGTGGAATCAGTCGCGCGGCACTATATGTTGCTTATAGTAGCGCAGCAAGTACTTCTGGACTTTATTTTGTTGAAAATTTTAACCTTCCCAAGTCTTTTGTTGAATCAGATATTGTCTCCATTGAAATGAACATCTAAAATCGGAAAAGCAACTAAAGGCACACTATGATTTTATGGCACACAAAAAATCATCGATTCAATTATTCTTCCATAAATTGCAAAGCTTTAATGCGCACTTGCAAGATTTACCAATGGCACATTGCTGCAAACATCGGAACTACTTCGTTGTGCGGAAACATGGGCCCTTTCAACAGAAAACTATAATATTCCTAACTTCACTCTTATTCATAGATTAGATAGTTCTAAAGACAATCGACGCAAAAAAAGGATATAATGGTTTTTGGAAAACGAATATAGCTTCAAATATATAATTTCTCTTTGAAAGAGACCACAGTTGTGAAAATCGCACGATGGAGTTAATAGCATTGAAGTGTAATAACGCATTTTCACTAATTATTGATAGAAATTCACTGTTTTTCCTTTAATAAATGTTGTATGCAGGGTGTAGGGTATGTAAACTTCGGCCTGGCCGAAGTTAACAGATTTTGCCTGGGTGGACCAGGCAAAGTGCGCTAGTTTTAACTTTTTGTTTCTAACACTAGTGTAGCACTTCAAATAATCTTAATCTATTTACACTAAACTTAACTTAAATGAAATATTTAAATTACCCGCAAATACCGCAAAAAAAATATTTTATTTGTCTCGTACTGAATTGTTCTAAGACGATTTATAAAATGATCGAGAAGTTCGTCTTGACCCTTCGACCGAACGTAATTGTAACAACAATTTCCCGCCAATTTTAAACCATGTTTCGATGGAACAAAAGAGACAGACAGACTATTCCTTTTTCCGACATATTGTGTAGTGGTTTATTTTGGGTAATAACACAAGTTTGGTGTGGGAAAAAATTTATTAAAATATTGACTACAAGCGCCACTGCACTTTCTAGAGTTAACAAGACTCTGACTACTTTATCATGCAATGCGCACTAAAAATTGCTGCTGTGATATTTTGTCTGATATTTTTCTCTTAAAAGAATGGCTAAAAGCATCACCATATCTCAATAATTGTGAATACTAAGTATGGGTCTATATGGTGGCCAAAATTAGCTCAACTCAAAAAGCTCAAAAAGTTTAATCATCGATGGGTTTAAGAAACTTTTGACCAAGATTTGGTACGTAAAATGGTGCCTGAACTTTTTTTCCCAAGCAGTTGGGGTAAGCAATCAAAGAAAAGGCAAGGGATTCCCACTAGAGTAAGTATAAAGGTTTTATAATTTTATAGAACCGTTATATTATAAATATAAATAATTCATAAAATTTTGCAGACAAATTATTATAAAAAGTTAACTAATTTGGTTTTTAAAATTCGTTCTTTTAATGAAAGTTATTATTGTCCACACTGTAATTCCTATCACTTTCTAATCACATTAACCCTAGGATTGGCAACTGGACCTAATGAGGCCCATTTTGAGTTTAAACATGAATATTTTTTTGTTTCTTTATTAATCGATCTGATATTCTATGACTTCTTGCCGCTATTCTTCCTGAGTACAGAATTCGAGTCAATCGGGTTTAGTTGGTTGTTTACTGTGCCAACATCGAAAGTTACCTACTGGGCCTGAGTAGGCCCAGTCCACATATATGTGTCTTTAGCCTGGTTTTAGTGTGCGTTATTCAGATATTAATAGCTTGCACTTCCAAATTAAGTTAGGTTCGGTAAAAAAATGATTGAGCCAAATTTTTTTCCCGATCCGATCTGATGACGTGGCGCATCGGCCCCAAAGTGGTCCAATTTTGGAAACTTTTCACATAAATCGTTCATAGCTTCTCCGGGAAGACTAGTAGAGGGGTCAAATGTATTACCAGGTCCTATTATTTTTCAACTCCCAACATTTCACCCATACATACCGACCCCCTATCTTTCCCCCTTCTGGAGGTCACCATACAAAATGCTAATTTTTCATAAATTACATAAAATCACTCTAACTATCTAGGATCTAGAAAAAAACCCCCGGCAGAGGAGTCAAATGTATAACCAGGTCAAAATTTTTTCCAACCCCCGACATTTCACCCATACATACCTACCCTCTATACATACCTACTCATCTCAAAGCTCATCAAAATGAGATTTCATGTATTAAATACTGCTATTGCTGCTATGAAAGATGTCCCAAAAATGTATATAAAAGTTAGACCATTTGGTTCTTCTCGCTTGTTGGAAATTGTTTCTTGTAATTGGCGATGACTATTTATAAATCTTGAAACTCCTCTTCATTCCGGTAGAGACTCTCGTTGTAGTCTTGGACCATCTTTACTCCTCTGTGTTTCAATGTGTTTGATGTGTCGAAATCACTTAATTCGGTTTTCATGAAATCGTCGTTGACGTCTTTGCAGGATCAGGTGTCTTTACATAGCAGACTTAGAACACACGCTATATGAAATGACTGTTCTCCGAATTTATAGTGTAGTCCGAATTTTTAGTTTTATTTCATTTTCTTATACATACTTTGCATATTAAGATTAATAAACAAAATAAAATTAAAAAAAATTAAAAAATAAATTTTTTTTCTATCATCCTTTCATATTATTCTTTTCGGGAGGACTAACTGTGCACAAATATAAGCCAAAAATATATGCAATATATAAGAGATCATATATAAGATATAGTAGGATATTAATAGCACACATATCAACACAATAGCAATTCGCATGGGCCTCTTCAGGCCCAGTAGGTTATGTTAGCGCCTCCGAGTGTGTTCCACATCCTAGGGTTAATACTATGTTCACACCGAACCGAAAATGCGCATTTTCGGCAAACGAAATTGCGGCCGTTCACACTGAATGAAGTCAATTTCGTTCTTCAAAATTTCGTTATTTGCTGGTCAAATATCGAAATATTAAAGTGATAGATGATGTATTAGTGACAAAATAAATGCCCATGTCCATGTTTTGATTTATTTACCTTGTTTACTTTTATTTGTTTATCAGGCATGTTCTCATTTTCGATTTTGATGGAAATTTAATGCGAAACCGAATTGCCATGTTCAAACTTCCGATTTGTCGTTTTCAAATCCGATTCTGTATGTTCGAATCGAATTGAGACGAAATTGACTTGTTCCTAATTCCGATTCCGAGGATTTTGTATCGACTTCAAACCGGTAACAAAATGAGTCGTGAATTTAATTTCGATATTAATTTGAATTCAAATTTAATGCAACGTAAATCTCTGAGAGTGAATTACGCTTCATTTCAGTTTTGGAATATTATCCACGGCTTTAGATATTCTTGTTTGTAAGCCGTGTACATGATATGTAAGTGTTTTTCATGGTTTTCATGTTCTCTTATTTCTCAAAAGAATGAGAACAATTAAGTAAAATCTGTCAAAATGGCAATTAATTGAAAAAATTAATTGTTGAGCGATTCAGAATTCTATGAAATTCATGAAATTTGAATTCTGAATATTGGGAAACATTAGATAAATTCGATTGTCTCATCATGTTAGTTAACGATCTAACATGGTCATTTGTTATGTAAAAGTTCTAAAATGTCTTTGCATTTGACTCGTGTCTGAGAAATTCATGTTTTTAATTTTTCTCATTTATTGCCCATAACAATTCTATAAAATTTTAATTTATTTATTTAATCTTTAAAAATTCATTGTCAGTTTGACTTTTCGAAGTGGATTCGAATTTACATTGAATTAGATCGAAATTGAGAACACGCCTTTTGAATTCAATCGAATTCCAATTCCGATATCGAATTGATTTCGATCGAAAATGGGAAAATGCCTATATGTTGTTGACTTTTCACTTCAGAAAAATGCTATTCACAATAAGAAATATAACAAAACCAGAGATGAGTTACTCATTTTCAACGCAATTTCGCGAAATTGAGAACAATTCGCATTTTCGTTTGACAGGCGAAAGCCTTGGAAAATTCTCTGGTTTTGTTATATTTATGCGCTATTTCGGGTCATATTCTTTCGAAAATGCGATTATGCTCGAAAATGCGATTATGCTCGAAAATGTGCATATAAGTAAAATTCGCGTAAAAGGTGCTTTTGCTGCTATTGTGTGTTTAGGGTATATAAGCTTCGGTCCGGCCGAAGATAACGCTTTTACTAATTTTGTGTCTTTTGCTTATTTTCAACAACACAACACACGAAGAAAAAATTTCCTTCTTTTATCAAAAAATTTAAAATTTTTTGATATCATTTAAAATTTTTCACACTACATTTTTTTTTAATTTAAAACATTTTTGTATACAAATTTTATTTTTTGATTTATTGAATTAAATTTATTTCCAATTAGAAAAACACAAATAAAGAAAATTTTAAAAAGTATATAAATTATTGAATTTAAAAAAAAGAAAAAAAATTTTTTTAAATTTTATTATTAAAATTAAAAATTATAAATTAAAATTAAATTATTAAAAATTTGTTTTCTTTTTTTAGTTTAAATAATCCGGCGAATATTGTGAAATTAATCTTTTCATATCCAAATACGCGTAATATTAATCTCATCTTAATCACATCTCAGAAGGGTCATCACAAGCAAAAATCAAAAGACATAAACAAATAAAACAAAAGCGACGGAAAGCGTTATCAAAACACCATAATAGCTGTGTTTTTTCATAAACGAGTAGTCAAAAAACGATAGGGGTATTTAGACTGACTGATTTAGATTTAGTTTTTTCATTAGTTGCTTAGAGTTTTCCAATTTATGTTAAATTTCGCAAAAACCGTAGGCCTTAAAAACCGTAGGCCTTAAAAAATAACCCTTCGATACTTCATCACCAAATATTAAAAATAAATCAAAGGATATACTTATATCAAAAAATAATCATAAATTTTCCTAGTATAGGATTGAATAAATGTAAGATGTTCAATTACCCTATGGATAACGCAACACTGCACTTCATTAAAAATTAGAATGCTTCTAGCCAAAGCATATCTTATTTCTGTCTTACTATACGGATGTGCAATTTTTGAAAATTGTGACTACATTAATAAACAACTAGCGCACCGGGGTCGCTTCGCTCCCCCAGTTTGCCTGGTCCACCCAGGCAAAATCTGTTAACTTCGGCCAGGCCGAAGTTTACATACCCTACACCCTGCATACAACGTTTATTAAAGGAAAAACTGTGAATTCTATTGTGAATTTCTATCAATAATTAGTGAAAATGCGTCATTACACTTCTACAACTGTGGTCTCTTTCAAAAAGATATATATATTTGAAGCTATATTCGTTTTCCAAAAACCATTATACCCTTTTTTGCGGAGATTGTCTTTAGATCTATCTAATCTATGAATTAGAGTGAAGTTAGGAATATTATAGTGTTCTCTTTCCACAAAACGAAGTAGTTGTGTTGTTTGAGCATTGTGCCATTGGAAAATCTTGGAAGTGCGCATTAAAGCTCTGCAATTTATGGAAGAATAATTGAATCGATGATTTTTTGTATGCCGTAAAATCATAATGTGCCTTTAGTTGCTTTTCCAATTTTAGATGTTCATTTCAATGGGGACAAAATCTAATTCAACAAAAGACTTGGGAGGGTTGAAATTCCCAATAATATAAAGGCCAGAAGTATTTGCTGCGCTACTATAAGCAACATATAATGCGACTGATTCCACTTCGAAGATGAACAGCCATTTGGAAATATGTAGTTCCCTAACTTTTGTGGATTGTGATCCCTTCAGCAGGTACAATTGGAAATTGTTTTCTCTCAATCGTCACCTGCTCATTAAGTTTATATTGAAAGGATATAATCAATTTTTCTATGGGCGTCCATTGAGGTTCAGTTGGATGTGGTCTCTTTCTTATTGCATTCACTCCCACACTTTCATCAGGAAATAACATCCATAAAGTAGTTGGTTGGCTTGTAGATCTACAATTTTGTATGGAAGGTGTTCAAGATCTTTTCCATTTGATTCATGGTAACTCTTAGTAGCAATATTTAATCTAATAACTGTCTATATGGTTTACCATATATCCAACATTGAGCTGTAGCTTTTGAGCTAAGCTGTAGCTTGTCAGTTGGTCGATTTTCCATTATTGTCTTGTAAACTCGTATCGGTGATACATGATCACACACAAAATTTCATCTCGATTATACCATAGTTCACCATATTGAACTTTTGCTTTATATGGGAGGTGGGCGTGTCCGTGGACCGATTTTGCTCAATATCATTGACAAACAGCGTATACATATAATAGTTATAAATTTGAAGTCTCTAGCTTTTACCGTTTCTTCAAAAAACTGATTTCTACAGACAGACACACAGACAGACAGACCGACAGACAGACAGACGGACATCGCTAAATCGACTCAGGAGGTGACGCTGATCAAGAATATATATACTTTTCCATACCTACGACCTATCCTTTAATGCGTTACAAACGGAAGGACAAAATGAATATACCCTTACCCACAGGGTGTAGGGTATAAAAACTCAATGTGATTTTCAATAACATTGCGCGATACATTTTTGGAGTCGTATGGACGGTATGATCACATCTCACAGTTCCCCTGAAAAAGTTATAATATGACTTTCGAAAATTATCTTATACTCACATACAATATTATTATAATTTGTAATTTGAACTCAAACTTATAACAGTCCTTTTTGTTTTAATAATATTAGTTTTAAGATTGTAAGTTTTAGTATAGTTTATGTTTAAGAAGAATTGTTAGCTTTAGATTAAGATTGAACTGTCTGTAACCATGTAACAAATGACCCTTATATAAGATTATAATAATCTTATGGCACTATATAGTAAAAATAAAAATATGCGTGCAACAGAGTACACTCGAAAGAAGTGAAACTTTTGTTTTCCCCACATGATACATGCATTGATTTAAGAAAGATATTAAACATTTATAGTTTTTGTTGAATAATGAGAAAGTCTTTTCCTTCATCCCATTCCTTTCCTTGCCTTCCTTTCATCTACCTACTGCTTCTGTGATATCTTTCTCCAGTATGTATATTTCTCTTGGTTCATCATCCTTCTGATCTTTCTACTATCTACCTATATCTCTTTCTCTCACCTATGTCATCTACTGCATCCTACCTCCTTTTTTACTTCGTATAATTCAATCCGTTAAACTTCTTAAACCTTCCATCCTCCTTCTCTAAGCTCCTTCCTTTCTTTTGCCCTCTTATCCTTTTTCTTCCATTCACCCATCCCTCTTTCGATTCGAGTCTCGCAATTTTTCATTCATAAAAATAATTTTATACATGCACATATAGCACCGCTTTATACGCGTTGACTGAAGCTTTAACAGACACAGCTTAATTAAAGATATTTTATTTATTTTATTTAAAAATTTATTTATGAGCTCATTACCAAACAAATCCTAAAAGTAAATCATGAATAATATATCCAAACAATAGATATTGCATGATATCAAATTTGCAAAGCTAGTAAAACTTTAAAAAGCATCGAATCACATTTTTCAATATACTCAGAGAACATGTGTGAGAAACGTCGCAACATCATTCATGTTTCTGAGACAGAAGAAGAAGCATTCGGGTTGTGTCTCTGCTTTGTTTGTTTACAACGATCCGAGTATCCTCCGATCCTTAGCCGCTATGGACTGAAGAATGCATTCTTGAAGATAGGTCTAGAAGAGCGCTCACGCCCTTTAGGGTATTGACAATAACGAATTGTTATTGAATTGAATTCGAGGCTCATATGGAACTTCTGAAATAGCATTATACTTAGGGGAGGCAATTTTAACCTTAAATTTCGAGAAGAGCCGTTTCTGTGTACGCCCAGCTAACATCGCGATGTCAGGTAATCTGTGAGTGAGCAGTGCGGACGTGTTTTTTACTCAGTTCCGTGTCCAACTCCGTTTTTAATATAAAAGTATTGCAATTATAGCGAAAAAAGACGCTCGAGTGTTTGTAAAACAAGCGGAAGGCTTTGCCTTTCGTTTTGTATTGGAATCATATAAAGTTTCAACGTAAACAAACAATCAAAACAATTATGAGTGTCGGACACTCACCGAAAAAAGTGTACCGTCCTCTGTTAAACGCGGCGAATCCCAATCCGATTCCATCTCGCTCTGACGAAAGTGCCGCGCTATTTAGCGCAATGTCTATAATTGGTGAGAACGGTGCACAAGAACAGCACACGCCAGCAGTCTCTCAGGCGCAACTTGTTCGGCGCGAAGAAACTAAAGCAAGCGGCGATAGAGCTGCAGCTGCCGCTCCCGCTTCACTACTGACCACAACGAAGAACAACAACAACAGCGTACAGAGAGAGCACAAAGGTTCTCCAGCCGTAGCTGCATGCACGCTCTTTGCTGTAGTCCCCGCTTCGCATGCAGCTTCGCTATCAACAGCGGCTTAGTGGAGCACGCAATGCTCTTCTCCCAACCGGTGCAGCTGCACCAAGAAACCCAGTGTGGAATTTCCAAAAATCCCAGCGGCAACGACATCAACAGCAAAATCAGTCATGACGGAAAAAGGTAAGTACAAATCAACTGTACAGACAGGAATGGATCGCTACATCCAGGTAAAAAGGAAGTTAAGCCCGGAAAAAGGTAAAAAAGACTCCACTTAATATCAATCGTTTCTCTCTATTAAGCGAGCAGAATGTCCTTAGTGCGAATATCTCAAAACCTCCACCAATCTACCTGCGCGAACGCAGCTCCAATGATTTGGTTCAAAAAATGTCAAGTCTAATAGGTCTCAATACCTTCCATATTGTTCCCATAACCAAAGGAAATATCCACGAGACAAAAATTCAGATTTACTCCGAGCCTAACTACACCGTACAAACAGAAACAACTTTGGCATACCAGGCTATAGATTCTATAAAACTGATCATCCAGATGGCAAAGCACATGGAGGAACTGGTATCCTCATCAGAAATCGTATCAAACATCACTCCCTAGAACCATATGTAAAGAAAATCCTTCAACCTACCTCCTTGTGCTTGCAAAGCAACAATAAAAATCTGACACTCTCCGCAGTGTACTGTCCGCCGAGCTTTACAATTCCGGAAAATTCCAAGACTTCTTCGATACTCTAGGAGGCAGATTCTTATCTGGAGGCGATTATAACGCCAAACACACACACTGGGGTTCTCGCCTTATTAATCCAAAAGACAGGCAACTGTGTAATACAATCATCGCCTCCCGAAACATGCTCAACTTTTTCTCTTCAAGACAGCCCACTCACTGGCCAACAGACTCTAAAAAAACTCCAGACCTAATCGACTTCGTTATTACCAGGCAAATCGAAAACAACGCGATATCCGCTGACACATGTCTTGAATTATCCTCAGACCACTCACCTGTAACATTCCGTTACTTGAACAGCTTAGTTTGCGGAGATGTTCAAAACAAATTGAACATCCGTTGAAATTAAAACCGTAATACAAACAAACCCCAAAAAGGCTCCAGGCTATGACCACATAACTCCTAAAATGCTAATTGAACTTCCTAATAGTGCAATCGCTTTTATCACTAGATTATTTAATGCTATATTTCGCTTTGGCCACTTTCCCACGCCATGGAAAAAATCAATAATAATAATGATTCCAAAGCCAGGAAAGGACAAGACTTTACCGTCCTCATACAGACCTATAAGTTTGCTTCCATGCCTCTCGAAACTCGTTGAAAAATTGCTTCTGATAAAAGTCACTCCATATCTTCAAGAAAGGAAAATAAGCCCTCATCACCAATTTCGAGAAAAACACGGAACCATAGAACAAGTAAACCGCATCACCAATGTGATAAGGAATGCATTCGAGAAACGCAAGTACTGCTCCGCTATTTTTCTCAATGTTGCTCAGGCTTTCAACAGAGTTTGGCATGATCGGTTACTGTACAAAATAATGCTTTTACTTCCAGAAATCTACCATCAGGTATTGAAATCCTATCCTTGACATAGGATGATCTTCCGCGTAAAATAAAAAGAATACACAACGAAGGACTTCGAAATAAATGCGGGCAAGCAGCAGCAGGGTAGTGTACTTGGTCCAATAATGTACATCTTATTCACATCAGACTTGCCAACGAATGAAAAGATTGTCATTTCAACTTTTGCTGATGACACAGCAATATTAAGCACCGACAAATGTTCTATGAAAGCATCAACAGATCTGGAAAACCATTTAAAAGTCATAGAAAAATGGTTGTCAGATTGGCGCATAAAAGTAAACGAGCAGAAGAGTAAGCATGTGAAATGCACACTAAGAGCAAATACGTGCCCTACAGTAACCCTAAACAGCGTTCCTATTCCACAAGGATCTGAAGTCACATACCTCGGGATTCACTTAGATCGGCGTCTAACCTGGCGAAAACACATTGAGGCAAAGCGAACGCATATCAAGTTAAAAGCCGCTTCTATACACTGGCTTATTAACCATAGAACACAACTAAACCTAGAAATCAAGGTACCCCTATACAACAGCACCATAAAACCCAATTGTACATATGGTATCCAACTATGGGGAAACGCAAATTTAACTAACAATTGATTTTATACAGAGGGTGCAATCAAAGATACTGAGAACCATAACAGGAGCTCCATGGTATATCCGAAACGAAAATATCCATAGAGACCTCAACATTCCTATGGTGAAAGACGAATTTCCACACATCAGAGCAAAATATCTCAAAAAACTTCAGGACCATTAATCCACTAGCGAGCTCACTGACAAACACCAGCAGCACATCCCGTCTACGTAGAAATGGCCTTCCATCATGGTAATCTTTGAGGACCGCAAATTAGCAGTACTCCCTAGCAATGAAGGAGCATTAAATAACTAGATTTAAAATTCGATTTACTTATTTTTAGCCTCTAGAAGAGAAGATCGAATAAAAAGATATAAAATGTAAAAAAAAGGTACGTATATTCATAGTTATGGACGGTTGATACCACAGATTCACTAATTTGACGGCGGTACGAATTGCGAGGAGTAACGAATTCATATAAAGCACAACAACCTTATGGGAGTAGTCACACCGAGAAGCGAAGCGACGTGCAAATTTCTATCATTTCGCATTTACATTTAATTACATGAAATGTAACTAGTGAAACAAACGAGAAACAAAGGCGTGTGCTTTTGTGACGGGAGTTCGTCTATGTTTTTGATGCGAACTGTTTTTGCGAATTCGCGGCGACATTGCTTCTCGGTGTGAACAGTAATTTTTCGCCGCGAATTCTTCGCTAAAATTTAGCTTCGCGTTTCGAGCCACTGGTTCTGTGTGAACGCGGCCTAACCAAACTTTTGAAGAAGGACAAAAAAGGAAAAAAAGGACAAGGAAAGCTCAACATTCATTTCAAACTCTAAAAACCAAATTGACAACCGCCCCGATACTTGTCATCCCGCTCTTTGCCAAACCCTCTTTCATTCAGAGTAACTATTCTGCAGCCTCTTAAAAAGTTCGATACTACTAAAATTGTTATTTTCCCTTGGGTTTGGAGCCAAAAAACGGTGTTAAATTCAAATCGACGCCCTTGAACCAGTTCCTATTTAAGTATGGTGTGAACCGTATTTACATAGCTGTTCACTCTCCATAATCGAACGCCTCTGAACGCTTTAATCGTTCGATTATCTCAGGCATCCACGCATACCTTAGAGTACCAACGTTCATGGGACACACGCTCATTTTATTACGTGTTGTTTGGGTAGCAGACCCACCGCCTACTCGACCTTAAGACATCCGGTAGAAATTTTCCGATGAATTAAGAACTCATTATTTCTGATCTAATACATTCAATTGTTTATTATTATGTTAAATGCCATTAATACTAAGCAACCGAAAAAAATATATATATAAATTCGCTAAAAAGTGAGAGCATATCTTATATGTACTATTACAACTATTAAATTACTACACTTAATATAATAATAACAGGAATTGAATGTAACTAAAACCTAAGGTTAGTACTTAAGCTAAAAAATTAAAACTACTATGGTGCTCGATCACGTATGATTGGAGACACAAGAAAAACTTTTGAACCATGAGTTCGAAGCTTAAATTTTACATTATTTTTTTTTTAATTAAATTCTTTTTATTTGTTTTTTTTTTTCAACAAAGTTTACCACTAGTTTACATAAGTAAGAAAATACCTAGCTCTATGCAGAAATTAATGCTATAAAAAAAATCTACGCGTTCGTGTCTGCAGTCCTTCGTTGGAGCTCTTGTGGAATGTATATATATATATATACTTACCAAGCGCTTTGATTTCATGAGGCGGTGATAGTTTACACAGAAGGGAAGTTGGGAGGGAACAACACATTCACGATACACTGGGAACAATTTGGGAGCAATTTTTTGCTTCTTTTATTCGGATTTATTATTTATTTATTTTTTGTTTGTTTTTCTCTTGTTCCGGCTCAGCGTCGGTGTTTTTTTGCAAGGAACAATTATTATCACTAAGATGTTCAATATATAATGTTAAATATTAATTATGTTATTTATTACATAATACTTTATAATCCTTTATTTTTATAGTCACTGCTGACAGATTTATATTTTTCATAGCACCAAGATTAATTCACACCGATTTTTTTTCACGATTTAACCGCGAGAACAATAAAAAAACTAATAAAAAAAACATATGTTCGACTTCAAATTCAAAAAAAAAAGTTTATGAAGTTTATATATTTAAGGTTAAAAATCCGAAAGTTAAAAATCCAAGAGAGCGATCTTCTGACAAAAATCTCCCAAGTCCCCTCTACCGTCTCCTTTCTTTTCTTTCCCTTTTTCCTTTCTTTCGGTTGGCATGATTTTCATCAGTACCAAGTGTTTATCTGCCCTAACAGTCCTCATTTCCCCTGATCGACCAACAAAACAAAAGTTATATTTCCTTACAACGAATTGTTTTTGGTTTACCAATTCTTCAGTGTGTGATCATCATACAAATGTGTTAGTGTTAGCACCTGTTCCGTCCCTTCAGATCGTAAGATCAATTAGTTCGGGTCCGTACTAACACATTCCAACATTGTGGATGCTAACCCATCACAAGAATGGCATCCAAAAAGCGTAGCTGTCAAATCGTGGATGGTGAAATTTGACTAGCTGAGTTCTGACCCGATGAGAGGAATATGAGAGTGCAGAAGGAAACAAAAAAAAAAATAAAATACCCATGAAAACTAAAAAGAAAAAAATAAAGTTTTGGTAAAAGTCGCCTGTTACAGTTAATTAATAATATATCGTAGTTGTATCGAAGAAGGTGGGACTTTAGACCCGGAAGTAAAACTCACCCTTATTAAAGATGGAGTTAGGAGCAGCATTAAGAAAGAGTAACCAAAAGAGGTAAGTAGGTCAAGAAATATATTGATGTATTTTGATTTGAGTCAATTTTTAAATGAATACAAAGCGTAAAATATTTTCGGGTTATAATCCGAAATTCGAACTGCCGAAGACCTAAACCACGAGCAACAGATTCCGGGATTTATCAGATCTTGATGATGCGGATAGCCTTTGTTCCGATAATGAAGCGCATATGAAAACCATTGCCAAGGCTCCACTAATTGTTATTGGCAAATGTCAGGGTGGCGGAGTATTGATAGCTATAAGAAACAATATGCTGCATGAATTTACCCAAAAATTCCAACTGAAGATATGGAAAATATTTCAATAATACTCAGTCAACGGGCGTACAACACAATTCACTTCGGTATACAACCCGAAGTATATGTCTACCTTTGTGGAAGACTTAAGTAAAATAACTAGAGATTTCTTCGCATTTGGTGACTTCAACGCACACCATATAAGATAGAACTGTCATAACAACCATCAACCGACTAACTCCAGTCTAAACATTACGCCCATAAAAACTCATTCTGGACATCTGACCAAGTACCACTTACGTGTACAACCTACGGGACCGTCGTTGAAAAGACTTTTGAGGTGCCGCTGTTTCACTCACTTTGGAAGTATATTCAAAGTTGGGTTGAGTCTTATATGAGAAATTTAAGTATTGAAAATGAGATGATCAATGTCGGAAATATTGAAGAAAATCGAACCTCAATAACAGAGATTGTATAGCAGGCGGCTATTAAAGTTCCAAAACGTGAGCAACCAATTTGGCAAAGGAAATTATCCCGACTAACGATATATTTAATTGGTCAAAGAAATCCTTTTTAACGTAAACTTCAAAGATGTAATAACAATGCCGAAAGACCTATTCTTTTGTGTGTGGTAAAACAGCTGACCAGTCTGACAATCTATCATATTTCTAATGACAGAAATGTCAGCTGTAACGTTTTCTTAAAAGGGTTGCCACCCGGTAATAAATAATTTTAGAAATTATCAAAAGCAACTAAAGGAATAATATCATTTGTCGAAAAACGTTTCAATAGTAATTATGAAAAAGGCAACGTAATTGCTGATGTTTTTGAATAAGCACAGTTTTTGTATATTACAACCAGGAATAGACTCAAAAGATCGGAACAATTACAGAACCTTGGAAAATTCTTTGAAAATGAGAAGTCAAAGCACCGAACTATCACCGCAGGAGTACCACAAGGGTCCGTACTATCTCCACCTCTGTATAATATTTATAAAGCGGACTATAAGGTCCAAAAATATAAGTAGTCGCTTTCTATGCAGATGAATCCGCCAAATCTCCATTGTCAAAAAAATGAAGAATGCGATCTTAAGGCCCAAAAATATTTCGAGATGTGGAAAATCAAAATTAACTAACCGAAAACTCAGACAATAATATTTCCTTTTAATTAATCGCCAAAAAGGTTTTCAAGCATAAGGCAACTACAAGGCGCAGATATGACCGAAATAGATAAGCTGGTGGATTTTTAAATTCCTGCATGATCAAATCTTTTAAACGTACGTACCCCAGACAATAGTGGAAGAAGGTGATTCGACTCTATGGTGGAATAGAAAACTCTAAATCATGAAGAAGGGGACTCGAAAAACATTTAATGTATAAAACATATAAAACAAAAAAACTGGAGCTGAAAACCGGTTAGGCGGTTATGGCTTGTGACCACTGAATTTTTCAAAATTATTCTTCAGTGATTTCAGTAAATTGTTTTCTTGTGTATAGCTTCTTCTGCATAATTTTTAATAATTAATTTTTTAAGAAACTGTACTATCTGGTTCGGATGTAGCGTAGCGTGTGGCGTCATACTGGTGTATTATTATTTAATTAATTGAAACATTTATTTATTAATTTGGAATAATTGTTTATTATTATTAGTTAAATTTAAGATTAAGAAAATTATTGTTATTAGTTATTGTAATAAATGCCTGATCGTTCGTTTCGTTGTTTTTAACATTAGAAAGACCGTAGCGGTCATTTTGATCGTTTAAAAATCTTCATATTTCGTACAAATTAATTTTAAAAAATGTTTCCTCTCGTGACTGTTATTTATTTGAAAAGCTCTTTACAATAGATGCGAAGGTACATTAAATTTAATTTTTGGTTTTGAGATTCACTAACCACGAGCGGTCATTTTGACCGCTAATGAGAAATATAAGGTCAAAACTAAATAAATCTTTATAAGATCATATTGAATGTTTTATTATTTATTTAATTAATTTTTGTAATATAAAAAAAATATATTATTTTGTAAAATAATTGATCCAAAAATATTCCTTTTGTCATGTTACAACTATCACAAAAATTTAATGGTTTTGTTTTTTTTTGAACTTTATATTTATTTGGCATTGGAGTCGCTTAGGAGCCCTCTACACCATGTTATATCTAAGTTTAAATGACCGAATGCACCGCGAGCATATAATAAACAATAAATGGATCAACTTCCAAAGACATAAACCAATTCAATTCACCAATTCATTATTTGACTGGCTTCAGTTTCTGTACAAAGTTTTATATGATGAAGAGTCGATTTGTCAATATACAATCGCCAGGCAGATATAACTTTATTGTGTTCCACATTTCGCTTGGCGTAAGAAGTTGGCCCTCCAAATTCCCTTAGTACATTTGTGTGATTAAGACATCCTACTTCAGTACTTGAACACATGTTTTGATTTTGGATGCATATCCATACCACACGCTCCATTGATGTTAAGTTATAACCAATATTTAACCCTAGGATGGGCAACTGGGCCTGATGAGGCCCATTTTGAGTTTAAACATGAATATTTTTTTTGTTCCTTTATTAATCGATCTGATATTCCATGACTTCTTGCCGCTATGCTTCGAGTCAATCGGGTTTAGTTGGTAGAAGAAAATTTTTTTTTACTGTGTCAACATCGAAAGTTACCTACTGGGCCTGAGTAGGCCCAGTCCACATATATGTGTCTTTAGCCTGATTTTAGTGCGCGTTATTTAGATATTGATAGCTTGCACTTTCAAATTTGGTTAGGTTCGGTAAAAATATGATTGAGCCAAATTTTTTTCCCGATCCGATGGGGGTAAAACGTAGCGCATCGGCCCCAAAGTGGTCCAATTTTGGAAACTTTTCATATAAATCGTTCATAGCTTCTCCGAGAAGAGGGGTCAAATGTATTACCAGGTCCTATTTTTTTTCAACTCCCAATATTTCACCCATACATACCGACCCCCTATCTTCCCCCCTTTTGGAGGTCCCCATACAAAATGCTAATTTTTCATACATTACAAAAACTCACTATAACTATCCAGGAGTTAGTCCTACGGAGCTCAATTGTATTACGAGGTCCTATTATTTTATTACCTCCAACATTTCACCCATACATATCTACCCTCTATCTGCTCCCCTTCTGGTGGTCTCCATACAAAAACTCAAAAATTAATAAAAATCTAGAAAAAAACCCCCGGCATGACTCGTAGAGGAGTCAAATGTATAACCAGGTCCAAATTTTTTCCAACCCCCGGCATTTCACCCATACCTACCCTCTATCTGCCCCCCATCTGGGTGTCCCCATACAAAAAAGTCATCAAAATGGGATTTCATGTATTAAATACTGCTATTGATGCTATGAAAGATATACCAAAAAAGTTATATAAAAGTTAGACCATTTGGTTCTTCTCGCTTGTTGAAAATTGTTTTTTGTAATTGGCGATGATTAATAATAAATCTTGAAACTCCTCTTCATTCCGGCAGAGACTCTCGTTGTAGTCTTGGACCATCTTCACTCCTCTTTCTGCCGTATCGTTCACCACTCTCAACTTCTGGAGTATTTTTACAGCTTCTTTGTAGTCGTCGAGCTCATCCCAAACGGTTGGAGGTTGATTTAAAAAATCTTGAGATAACTGTGACGAAATCGCTTAATTCGGTTTCATGAAATCGTCATTAACGTCTTTGAGTTTCTTTGTTTGTTTTTACGCTGCTGTGTTTGATTACATTAACTGCAGGATCAGGTGTCTTTACATAGCACACTTAGAACACATGCTATATGATATGACTGTTCTCCGAATTTATAGTGTAGTCCGAATTTTTTAGTTTTATTCATTTTCTTATACATACTTACGCACTTTTAGATTAATAAATAAAATAAATAAAATTTAAAAAAATATATATTTTTTCTATCATCCTTTCATATCCTTTTCGGAAGGACTAACTATGCACAAATATATGCCAAAAATATATACAATAAGTGATCATATATAAGATATCGTAGGATATTAATAGCTCACATATCTACACAATAGCACGCAATAAAAGGTACAAACTCTCGATTTATTTGCATGGGCCTCTTCAGGCCCAGTAGGTTATGTTAGCGCCTCCGAGTGTGTTGCCCATCCTAGGGTTAAATTATATGATGATTTTCTTATGTTAACTTTTCGCACACTTAGACTTGCAGACGTACTTGGAATTTCCATATCTACTTTCTCGTCTGATTTCGTATCATCTGATGAGGATATATTTATCTTGTGTACAAAATTGAAATCGGCATTCTCAGAAAGAGTTTCTCCTATATCTGTTAGTAGTATCGATATTTTAGCCCTTGTAAGATTTCTACGCGCATTCATACATATTATTTTTTAAAAAGCCAAATTACAATTTATATGTTTATTGTATAAGTTTCAAACAGATATAATCGAGTTTCCTTTCAAGGACACTATTTCCAAAGACAACATTTACCGTTAAGTCTGAAACTGAACTTCTTGCAGTACAAAGGAGGGAGTGGGTTCTGTGTTGCTTCATGTATATACATATGTGGTATGTACGTTTGTATGTATATTGTATGTTTGTTTTTGTTATATAATTAACATTATGTCGTTCAATATGTGTTAATATTCTCTTGTCTGTCGTAGCTTTGTTAGTACTGTTGCCCAGTCCGGGTTTCCTTTGTGTCGGTGTTAATGCACAGACCTACATTTATAATGAATTTTCTACCATACACCCTGTGTGTAAGGGTATATTCATGTTGTCCTTCCGATTTTAAAATTTTGAAATTCTGTGTGTGTGTCTGCCTGTGGAAATCAGTTTTGTGAAGAAATGACTCTAAATTTTGGATTTATTTATTTATTTCCCTTTAAAGGAACAGTCAAATTTTTCCACTGTACTCCCAAATTTTTGAATAAAAATTGTAATCTGGTTGACCATGACTTTCGTTTACATCTCTTTTATCATAATTACACACATTGATTTGCTATTTTTCGCGTAATGTGGTTATTTTGGGGTAATAAATGGAAAAATTTATATTAATCAAAATTCAGAACTCGTGGCGAGTTAGTAAGAACGAAATAAAACTAATATTTTGTTATTCTATATAATTATTTTTATTAAATATTGTTAAAAATATATATAAATAATAAATTCAAGTAGATATAAGTTGTTACTAAGTTTTAATATTTACACATGATGGCCTAATAGCCAATGTCCCTTATAAGGGACACTATGCTCATAGGACAGTTGTCAACTAAAAACTTTTTAGACTGAAATTAGCCAAAATTGGAATCTAGTGATGAATACTTCTAAGATATTAATATTTATGCGCTTTTGAAAAAGTTTCATGTATTTAACAACTCTTAACTTCAAAGAAGTACAATTTTTTCATAATTTGACCACTAATTGATCATCTAATCATATTTTTTTTGTTTCTATTTCAAATTTTTCATCGATATAGTATCAAAGCTATACTATTTCGAAAAAGGTCGAGCATGGCTATATTCACAACTTATACAATAAGATATGATTGTACTGAAAAGTGTTACTTAGCCAGATTTCCGTAATAAAAACGCATCAGAATAATACTGACTACCGTTTTTAAGGAATAATATACCCAACTACTCTAAAATAGATAATTTCTGTGTAAATTTTGCCCAGAAGTCAAATTTTATTTTATTTTTAAGTGAAAAAAAAGTCACGAATTGAAAGGCTCACACTTCCCTTTTTCCGGGACACCTTATGAAACTAATGTTAATAATATTTTTTTTTTTAAATGTTTTAGTAGCCGTATTGTATTCCAAAAGTAACAAAAAAAGTTGAAAAATTATGAAAGGGAACCTTATGCAATAACGGGTTAATAGGCTATTTGTGTATCAGTCAGCGATGAAATTTTCTATGTGACCAATTAGTACTAATATGAATTCACATTGCAGTGTAATGACGAATTTGTAGAAATTCAATGTTTCCTGAACCTCTACTGAGGATGTTTTTATTCAAAGCCATTGAGGATTTGAATGAATACAATGAAAATAAAAAAAGTCAATAAGGTAATCGTTATGAGTGATTTCAACATATGTCAAAAATCTGAGGAAAATTTGTTGGAACGTAGAGTAATAGGCTAAATGGAATAATTCCACTTATTGACAAAAATATTTCCACGACGAAAGGATCCACTAATATTATACCGACTTTAGAAATTAGTGCAATGCCGTATGATACTGTATACAGTTATACAGATATTCATATGGATTACCTCAAAAAATAATTATTAATATGTTTTATATTTAATACACGTTGTATGTAGGGTATGTAAACTTCGGCCTGGCTGAAGTTAACCTGGGTTGGACCGGGGTTCCTTTGCAAACGCAAAAAATTTCTCTTATGCTCGAATCTGGTGCTGATAACAACAACATTAAAACAATTTGCTGCGGATAAGTCGATTATCCTCATTCCATCATCGGACGTTTCGCTGTGTAGGCTAAAGTTTCCGAATGTTGGACCAGAGACCCCTTCCCTAGGTTAATGTAATTGTACTTACCATTGATGGCGTACTCTAGAGTCTACAAAGCGCAACTGTGTCCCGTCCATCACATTTCATACAGAGCGGCCATGTCAGCTTTGTATTATTCGACGACATCAACTAGCTTGCACCTTAAATCGTTTAATGTCTTCTTATCGGATGCTTTGCTTTCGGTTTTTTTTACGTTGTTTGTTCCAAACCTGACGTTCACCCTCAATCTGAGAGTTAATACTCTGCACATTTTTGTTCACTATCTCCACGATTGTTGAGTAGCTATCTGGGAGGCTCTACGAGGAGGTTGTATGTTAATTGGGATTGGGCAGGGATGGATAGTCCTGGAACTTACCAAGTCAGCAACGTTGCCTCATTCGCCTTATTCCATAATTAAATAGTATTATTTATTTATATATACTAAAAAAATTGTTTTTGAATTTTTTTTGTTTTTTTAGAACGCAAATTTTAAACAAAATCGGTGTAGAACTGGATGGCCGCAAGATGTTTGGGCATCAAAAGTAATGTCAGAGCAGAATTGAACCGGTTGATATGGTTTCCTAAGTTGCAAAGACATATTAATTTAAAAAGTTTATGTAGATATTAAATACATGGTTGCATAAATACTATCCTTTATTTGATCCTGCAATAAAGCTATATATCATAAGTTGACCTTTGTTTTCCTATGCATGTGGTGTTAAAAACTGTTTATATACATATATTATATAAATACGTACGTCATCAAATATGTCTTGCGAGACCGGGATCTGTTAACCCAAAGTATTAAGCCATT
Organism: Coelopa frigida; assembly: GCA_017309665.1. Lineage (NCBI taxonomy): Eukaryota > Metazoa > Arthropoda > Insecta > Diptera > Coelopidae > Coelopa > Coelopa frigida. The sequence continues at coordinate 29,603,049 of CM029565.1, forward strand.
TATACAAATTAGTCAAATTTAATGTACGACAAGACCAATTCCTGCATTCAATGCTTTAGCGCTCTTGCTCTCAATGTCCTTTCTCCCTAGTTGTGCTCTCTCATTTTACTCGCTATATTTGCGCGAAGTGAAACGAGACTGTAAGTCAGTTTGGTAAGAAATCTATGAACATGGATAAGAGTTGAGCCAATGAACAATGGTTATAATAGCGAAAGTGTAAATAAGGTGCTTAGAATTGTTCATGTTTGTTTAATAAATAACATTTGTAAATAGCTGGTAAAGAAGAAGTGGGATATCAATTAATTGGGGAAATCAATTTGATCAGTTAAAATTGGAAGAACTGATGAAAGAGTTGGCAAGTTTAATTTTCCAACTGCAACACCACCTTAAGGGGCTTATTAACCAACGGATACCTGGCGTCGGTTGACAGCTAGCTATCGAATACACAGGAACATATGGACTATATTAGAATCGACGAATATTCACCAGTTTAACGTAGGTCTCTCTCGCAAATTGAGAGTCTTCGTTGACTTTGACTAGAACGGGAGGACATCGAATAAAATTTTAAATTGCTCTGTCTCTGTCTTTGTGAATGTAAAATGACACTTAAATGATAGTTGCTATGAAAATGATGAATTTTTGAAATATTTTTCACCGTTTGCTTTGTTGATTTGTTTTCTGTTTGAGGTGCTGAGAAAAAATATTATTGTTTGTCCCGATGAGTTCCACGATCAACTTTACTGGAAGTGGCGATACCCAGGGAGACATCAGACGAGCTGTTCCCGTTCAAGTCAATACTGGACGTTTCACATTCGTTTCACAGCCGCTCGGAGAGGACTAGCCAACAATCTACCAAAGTTTACGGATAAGCCCGAAGGCTTTATATGACCACATATGAGCAGACTACTTCGCTATGCGGTTTCTCCAATATCGAGAATCTGATCTACGTTATGCTTTACACTGTGCCGTATGGAACGCTGTGAAAAATTTGTTGCTGCATTCGGCTTGTGTACCGCAGATTATCACCACCTTGTGGCTGAAAGTCGGCCACCCAGAACTAATCATACTTCATTCTACTAGGGCATGTATAAACAACGCTCACGGCGAGCACGCTCGAAAATTTTAGCGAGTGGCTATTACAATAAACTCATGGAGGCAACAGTGTAGGTGTCATAGAAGTTATCTGCTTAAGAATGTGCATACGGGTAAGAAACTGAATCTGCCTATACAGACCGTAGACGTTGAAATGATGCGGCCACAATAAATCCATTTAAAAGGTATTACCTTTGAGCCCTACAACGATGCCCAACCAAGGCTATTAATTGGCGTCCAAAACAACAAGTTGTGTCAGAGCCTGAAGTCGGCAGATGCGTCAGATAATGACCCCATCGCTGAAAAGACATGTCTTGGTTAGACAATAAAGGGAGCAGCGGCATCGTGCAGATCGTGACGCTGTAGGACTTATGAATGATCACTCATATTGTGAATGTGAAACCTCAATAACAACTGAGATATTAAAAAACATAAAAAATTAGATCATAAATGCCTGGATAGTGTTTAAGGGAGAACTGATATGGTGTCCTGTATGGATCGGTATGCCATGCAAAGGCGTCGTCTCATTGACTAATTTGAAACGGGCTTATTGTGGCGCGGACAGAATCTATTACGAGCTGGTAGCTTTATGATTCCTTAACAGCGATCTCAATGTTTACTCGCAAAAAAGCAATGAGCACATGTTTCCACTCTTGAAGGATTCGTATTTTTCCACTCAAGAGTGGCATTCGTATCGTACAAGAGTGGTAAAAATACGGCTCGCGTGGTATTCTTGCTCACGAGTAGGTAAAATACGACTCGTGAGTCGTATTTTCAGCAAAATGTGACGGAATCCGACTTCTACCTGCAAAAAAGAGAACCATAACATCAACAATAGCTACTCGTAATATGAAAAAAGATTACAATAAATTGTGTAAAAATTCCGCTTTGGACTTGAAGAATGAATTCAGGAAAATAGGTCTAAAGGAGCGCTCACGCCCGTTTACGGCATTGACAATAACGAATTGTACTTTATACCAATATAAGGTTATGCCGTTTGGGCTGTGCAATGCACCGCAAACCATGTACCGTCTCATGGACAAGGTCATTCCAGCCCAACTCCGTAGCAGTATATTTGTATATATGGATGATCTGTTGGTATTCGTTAAACTTCGAGGCTCATATGCAACATTTGGTTGAAGAAGCATTATACATAAGAAAGACAGGATTAACTAGCTAACATCGCGACGTCAGGTACGTAGATTCATAGTTATGGCCGACTGGTACCGCAGATTCGCTTATTTGACGGCGGTGTGACGATTAACGAATTCATATAAAGCACACAACCTTAAGGGAGTATTCACACCGAACAGCGACGTGCGAATTTCTATCTTTTCGCATTTACATTTGATTACATGAAATGTAACTAGTGAAACAAACGAGAAACAAAGTCGTTTGTTTTTGTGACGGGAGTTCGTTTATGTTTTCGGTACGAACGGTTTTTGCGAATTCGCGGCGGCATCGCTTCTCGGTGTGAACAGGAATTTTTCTGTGTGAACGCGGCCTAACCGACCTTTTGAAGAAGGACAAAATTTTACATGGACAAGGGAAGCTCAATATACTTATCAGACTGTGCCGACTGTCAAATCGCGTGAACTTATTTACAATCACAGCTTACTGCCAATTGTGTTTTTTTATTTTTTATTTCTCTACAATGAATTCTAAACGCAAAATTTGTTAGGGCAATAAACCCAAATTCAAACATACTAAGACGTTGACATCCAACAACAGATTCCACGAACTATCTGATCTTGATGACAACGATAGCATGATTTCCGACATCGAACCAAATATTGAAACCATCAGAGTGCCTCCAATAGTAGTTGACAACTGTCATAACTTCAGCACTATTTTCGAGCTCATTGGAAAAAAATGAAAATACAAACGAATGTCCATCGGAACAAAAATATTGCCAAATTCGATATCAGACCACGATGATATTATTGAAACATTGAAGGAGAAAGATATCAAATGCTATACCCATCCATTAAGGGATCGCCAAAAGTTTAAACTTGTACTGTTTCCTCAGCTTGAAACTAAAGTAATCAAAGAAGAGTTAAAATACAGCTATAATATTGAACCTTTAAGTATACAAGAGATTATAACTGCTCGAACAAATACAGATGACGCTCTGTATATGCTAGATCTAATGAAGGTGAAATATGTAAACGGTATTGCCGTAAAGTGGAGAAATCCTTTGAAACGTGCCAAAGGTCCCACTCAATGCACTAAATGCGCTATGTTTGGATACGGATCCTAAAGCTGCTATAGAAAAAATATCTGTCTGGGTTGTGGCGAACCTCACGACTTCTCCATGTGCCAACTAAATAAGGTCAGAGACGAAGGTATTGTCGTACACAAACGTTTCAATTGTGCTAAAAAGAATTTGAAATCCACGAATCACCGTGCAGACGACCCTCGCTGTCCGGCCCTCCGAGAGTACTTGAAATCCGTCAACGGATCACTAACAATCGTAGACAGATATCCATAAAAAAAATTTCCTCGGATTTCACAATTCAACAGGAACAGTTTCAACCTCTTCACTCAGATTCGCAACAATCCACGTCAATATGGCCAAAAAGCACGAGAAGTCCAAACCACCACACAGCAACCAATGAGTCACTGGCAGGTAATGACAATTTGTTAAATGAACGAATTCTGGAGATTTCTTCAAAATATGCTCTTCAAAAATGCAAAAACAAGTATGATAAAATGAGAGTATTAGGAATGATGCTTAAACATGTTTTATAATCATCATTTTATACATAGCTTACATGTTATGCACTGGAATTCCCAAGGCATAACAAACTCTTTTTCTGTAAGTCAGTTTGAAAATCTACTTCACAAGATGAAAATACATCTAGTTTTTATAGAAGAAACTTTTCTTAAACCACATCACAAATTTAAAATAGCCGGCTACAAAGTCTATAGAAAAGATAGACTGACGCGTGGCGGTGTAGTTTTGATAGCTATCAAATGCAATATACCACATAATTTTATTTCACAAATTCAAACTATTGATTTAGAAAACATCTCAATATGTATTGAAATCGATGGTCGACTAATACGTTTCACTTCGGCATATAAACCTAATTTACACTTCACTTTGAAAATGATTTCAGTAAATAACAAACTCAAATTCAGATTTTTTATATTTGGAGACTTTAATGCTCTAAATAGAAGTTGGAACTGTTATCAAAATAATACGGTTGGAAGACGCTTGTACGATCATCAGCTCCGACACGATTATAACATCTTCGCTCCTACTGACTTCACACGTTTTTCACAAAATTTATCAAACTACAGGTATGGCAAAGTAAACTCTCTCATTTGACTTTATACTTAATTCGAAAAAGAAATCGCTACAAACGTAAACTCCAATAATGCAACAACTCTGACAGACCTTTGATGATATAAACATAATTATACAGCTGACAGGACTGATTAACTGCCATATTTCAATTGACAGGAATGTCAATTGGAAAAACTTCTTAACAGAGTTGCCAACTGGACATAAAAAGTTTTGGAAACTAATTAAAGCCATAAAAGGTAACAACTCAGAAATTCCTGATTTAGTAGTAGACAATTGTGAAATACAAACTAATGTAGATAAGGCAAATATAATAGCTGATGTTTTTGAGAAGGCTTGCCAAACGACTACAAATATGCAATCCACAGTTGAGAAGAAAGTCAATCATCACATTAAATGGCTGCATAGACAATCCATCACCAATATTACTAATGACAATTTGACCTCTTCAGAAGAAGTTACATCTCTAATATTTAACCTCCGAAATAAAAAATCAGCAGGCGTTGATGGTGTAAAGCCAATAATTCTTAAAAAAATGCCGAATATATTTTATCATACTGTCGCTAAATTGGTGTATTAGTAATGGCTATTTTCCGAAACAATTTAAAAATGCCAAAGTTATTCCCATATTAAAACCGGGGAAAAACTCCAAAGAACCAAGTAGCTATTGACCCATTAGTCTTTTAAACACGTTGGACAAAATATTTGAAAAAATTATACTCTCTAAGATTATTTAGTACTCGGACCGAAATGAAATAATCAATAAAGAACAATTCGGGTTTCAAGAGAGTCATTCCACAATCCATCAACTGAAGAGAGTTTACAATATTATTGTTGATAACAAGCGAAACAGCACTGGTATGGTACTCCTTGATATTCAAAAAGCGTTCGATTCCATTTGGCCTATTATTTAAACTGAATAAGTTTGGTTTTCCCATCTATCTACAGAAAATTGTGCAGAGTTTTCTGGAAGACTTCTCAGTTAGCATCTTTAACTACAAGGCTACTCAAAGACTCATACCTGCAGGAGTACCACAGGGATCTGTTTTATCTCCTACTCAATTTATACCTCCGACTTCCGAATTCAGCATTAATTTCCAGCGGAAAGTTATCCAATGCTATTATAAAAAACATGAAAAGGTCAATAATGGCATCAAAGAAGTTCTTTGAGAAATGAAAAATTAAAATTAATGAGTCTAAAACCCAAGCAATAATATTTCCTTTCAATAAATCGCCGAAAAGAATACTGTCCATTAAACTTACTATTGGGACTTCCGAAATCCCTATTCAAGAGAATGTTAAATATCTGGGAGTTGTCTTCGATAAAAAACTAATTTTAAAAAATCTTATACAGCAAGCCGTTGATAGAGCAACTAAATACGGAAAAACTCTATATTCTCTATTGAATCATCGATCAAAACTCAACACAAACAATAAACTCCTCCTATTTAAAATGTGTATTCGACCGAGTCTAACATATGGCTGTCAAATCTGGTCATCCAAAGCTGCAAAAACCAACCTTAGAAAAAGCAAATCCATAAGCTGAATAGAAGGTTCTCGACAAATAGATTGCACTCAGAGTATCATGAAAAAATATTCCTAGAATTCGTACATGACGTAACACACAGATTTGAGGATAGCTGCAGATCCTCAAGTATTGAACCTATTAGAAACTTGTATAACTAAAGAACTTCTACTACTTCCTATACGAAGCAGCTTAAAGTTTTTCTGTGAAAGTCTTTTAAATGATCTCAAACTCTTAATGTAAATTAGTAAATAATTGCTGCAATACTTATGTATAAACATTATGTATCATACATTGTAAAAAAATATTGTTGAAATTTGATATATAGTGTAAATAAATATTGAATTGAATTCAATCAACATACTTGTCATCTCGCTCTTCGCCAAACCCTCTTTCATTCAGAGTAACTATTCTGCAGCCTCTTAAAAAGTTCGATACTACTAAAATTGTTATTTTCCCTTGGGTTTGGAGACAAACAACGGTGTTAAATTCAAATCGACGCCCTTTAACCAGTTCCTATTTTAGTATGATGTGAACCGTATTTACATAGCTGTTCACTCTCCATAATCGAACGCCTCTGAACGCTTTAATCGTTCGATCCACGTATACCTTAGAGTACCAACGTTCATGGGACACACGCTCATTTTATTACGTGTTGTTTGGGTAGCAGATGTCTACACACGACCACTCTTATCAGTTATTTAGGAAGGTGATGTAATGATGCTCTTCCAAAACCGGCTCACTACCTCGCGCTGCTGGTCTTCACCTACCTCCTACTAGATTGGACAGATGTTGTGTCCAACGTTACCCTCCCTACCATGGTTTGCAGACTTTCAAAACCTACCTACAAAACCCTACCCACCGCCTACTCGACCTTAAGACATCCGGTAGAAATTTTCCGAAGAATTAAGAACTCATTATTTCTGATCTAATACATTCAATTGTTTATTATTATGTTAAATGCCATTAATACTAAGCAACCGAAAAAAATATATATATAAATTCGCTAAAAAGTGAGAGCATATCTTATATGTACTATTACAACTATAAAATTAATACACTTAATATAATAATAACAGGAATTGAATGTAACTAAAGACTATGGTTAGTACTTAAGCTAAAAAATTAAAACTACTATGGTGGTCGATCACGTATAATTGGAGACACAACAAAAACTTTTGAACCCTCATGGTTCAAGCTTAAATTTTACATTATTTATTTTTTTTTTAAATTAAATTCCTTTTATTTTTTTTTCAACAAAATTTACCACTAGTTTACATAAGTAAGAAAATACCTAGCTCTATGCAGAAATTAATGCTATAAAAAAAATCCAAGCTTTCGTGTCTGCAGTCCTTCGTTGGAGCTCTTGTGGAATGTATATATATATATATACTTACCAAGCGCTTTGATTTCGTGAGGCGGTGATAGTTTACACAGAAGGGAAGTGGGGAGAGAACAACACATTCACGATACACTGGGAACAACTTGGGAGCAATTTTTTGCTTCTTTTATTCGGATTTATTATTTATTTATTTTTTTGTTTGTTTTTCTCTTGTTCCGGCTCAGCGTCGGTGTTTTTTTGCAAGGAACAATTATTATCACTAAGATGTTCAATATATAATGTTAAATATTAATTATGTTATTTATTACATAATACTTTATAATCCTTTATTTTTATAGTCACTGCTGACAGATTTATATTTTTCATAGCACCAAGATTAATTCACACCGATTTTTTTTTCACGATTTAACCGCGAGAACAATAAAAAAACTAATAAAAAAATATATGTTCGACTTCAAATTCAAAAAGTTTATGAAGTTTATATATTTAAGGTTAAAAATCCGAAGGTTAAAAATCCAAGAGAGCGATCTTCTGGCAAAAATCTCCCAAGTCCCCTCTACCGGCTCCTTTCTTTTCTTTCCCTTTTTCCTTTCTTTCGGGTGGCATGATTTTCATCAGTATCAACTGTTTATCTGCCCTAACAGTCCTCATTTCCCCTGATCGACCAACAAAACAAATATTCGTCAGATTTCCTTACTACGAATTGTTTTTGGTTTACCAATTCTTCAGTGTGTGATCATCATACAAATGTGTTAGTGTTAGCACCTGTTCCGTCCCTTCAGATCGTAAGATCAATTAGTTCGGGTCCGTACTAACACATTCCAACATTGTGGATGCTAACCCATCACAAGAATGGCATCCAAACAGCGCAGCTGTCAAATCGTGGATGGTGAAATCTGACTAGCTGAGTTCTGACCCGATGAGAGGAATATGAGAGTGCAGAAGGAAACAAAAAAAAAAATAAAATACCCATGAAAACTAAAAAGAAAAAAATAAAGGTTTGGTAAAAGTCGCCTGTTACAGTTAATTAATAATATATCGTAGTTGTATCGAAGAAGGTGGGACTTTAGACCCGGAAGTAAAACTCACCCTTATTAAAGATGGAGTTAGGAGCAGCATTAAGAAAGAGTAACCAAAAGAGGTAAGTAGGTCAAGAAATATATTGATGTATTTTGATTTGAGTCAATTTTTAAATGAATACAAAGCGTAAAATATTTTCGGGTTATAATCCGAAATTCGAACTGCCGAAGACCTAAACCACGAGCAACAGATTCCGGGATTTATCAGATCTTGATGATGCGGATAGCCTTTGTTCCGATAATGAAGCGCATATGAAAACCATTGCCAAGGCTCCACCAATTGTTATTGGCAAATGTCACGGTGGCGGAGTATTGATGCTGCATGAATTTACCCAAAAATTCCAACTAAAGATATGGAAGATATTTCGCTCATACCACAACCCATGGATGTACCAAACGAAGAGATAACAAAACTTGGGGCCAACTTAAATAACAAAAAGGTGCCTTGCCCAGATGGTATCCCAACTCGGTCCTGGAGACAACAATGATGAGAAACCACACATATTTGTTGACCTGTACACCTCTGGCCTTATAGAATGAAACTTCCCTGAGCGGAGAAAAATCAGTGTCTCGTAATTCTCCCCAAACGTGATAAACCCCTAAAAAATAATCGTATAGACCACTGTGCATGCTCGATACAGCAGTACTTGAGAAGATTATTTGCCAAAGACTGGAAACGATAGCGGAGGGACAGTCTGGACTTTCAAACCAACAACTCGGTTTGCGGAAGCACCGCAGTACCACCCATGCCATTGCAAAAGTATATTGCGGATAAGATAATTGAAGGTACAAGATGGGAGGAGAAGATCACCGATTGCGCTATCTCTCGCACCGGCGACGTTGACGTTGGGACCGTCGCGAGCGAAGTTCGGTGGCTTGGAGAGAGAGGGGGGGGGAAGATCCCGAATTGTAGTAGATTTATCAGGCGTCGTCGGCGGCGACGCGACTTCTACCTTCTCCTCCACGGACGGACAACAAGAAAACGGACGATGGTGGATATGCACACGTAATCCGCGTGGGGAAATCTGCGAGCCGAATTCCTCGATGGAAATCGGGGCTAGATTTCTGTCGGCGCAACAGGGGTGAATCGAATTGTCCAGCCCTCGACGCAGAAAACAATATGTAAATTAAATTTTTGCGTGTTACCTTAGGATCCTCAGCGGTCTGGTCCCTGCGATGGTCGGCGGCATTCCGCGTGGGTGCTCGGTCCTTCGTCGTGAACTTCCGATCTTCGAACTCGAATTCGAAGATCGAAAGTTCGTCGAGTGCGATCAGGGTGCACTTGGTTAGTGCCCTGTGGTTAAATTATACTAACATAATATGGTAACAATTCATTTTCTTAATTCAAAAGAACTTAACTCTAATACAATTTATATAACAAAAAGACAATATTCATAATAGTAACTTAAAATAATAATACAAAAAATTAATCATAACTAAACTATATATATATTTCATGGACGGGGTAGGGATTAGGGAAGGATTAGAGGGGGGTAGTGTGGGTGATATGTGCCCCAAATTTGCCAGGGAAAATTTGGGCGTCACATTTCCCCCCTACTTCCAGGGGGTCCTCCTGCGCCGCCGCTTGACCTCTTCGCCGGCGGTCACCGTTAGCCGGCCCTGTGCCGTGAGGTCGAACGTGAAGGGCCGGTTGTGGACCCAACGCTGGAAGCGCTTCTGCTGTCCGTGGGCCATATCCCGCAGCTCCCCCGTGATGGACCGGCGGATCACGTCGAGGGTGCGGAGTGGCAATCTGGCGAAACTCCGCTCCACCACCTGGATGCCGGTGTCTCGGCCGCTGGGGCCGCCGGCTTGTGGGGCGGCGCTGGTCTTGGTGCCTCCGTGGCCGTTGGTGCCGCGCTTCCGTCTCCGCTGGCTTGCGGAGCGGCGGTATTGACGACGTCGTTGGAGCTGGCCTTGGGTTCCGGGGATTGCGACATCCCGGCCCTGCCCGTGAGCTCTCGCATACGGTCCAGCCAAACGGACGGCGGTAGGCAGCCCGGGAAGCACGCGGTCGGGGCCAGCCGGGCGCTTCCTTGGGCCCGGCGGTGGGGCTTGCGGCTGGTGTCGCTGCTGCAGTCGCTCAGAACGGTGTTGGAGTCGGATTCCGATCCGAGCGGCGGGATGACCGGGGTGGCCGTGGAGGTTCGGCTGACCCCCGTCCACCTGTTGTAAGTGGTCTCATCGCTCGCCTCTGGCTGGCGACTCCCAGGGCGTGCTGCCGCTCTACTGCCCGGTGCTCCCTCACGGCCGGTCCGAGCAAGGCCGCAATCCGGCTGGCGCGGCCCACGGCTGCTGCTGGTCCGGCCCTGTCGGCGATCGGGGTTGTCAGTGACGCTGGTGACCGTCGTCCTGTGTCGGCTCGCTGGAGCACAGCCATGAGACTGCCTGCGCGGCCCGCGGTGGCTGCTGGTCCGGGCCTATCGGACACGCGGCCCTCGAGGGTCATTCCCGTCATCTGGGCCAGCAGGTCGGGGTTCGGGCCGGCCGGACGCTTCTGGTCCGTCTTGTTTGCGTTGCGTTCCATTATTTTTTTCTCCTTCTGCGGTGCGTCTGCTATCTGTAACGAAAAAGGGAGATGGCGTTAGTTCTCGATTGGCTACTCGGCCTTCCCCCCCGGGAAGCTGCGAGTCGTGGTATGGCTTCAGCTCGCTAACGTGGGCGGTGCGGCCGCGGCGATCGCCCTCCGCTTTGAGCTGCACAATGACCGGCGAGACGAAATCCGTCACAATGTACGGTCCGGCGTATCGAGGCGCGAGTTTGTCCACTGCCTTGGACAAGTGGTGTTGCTTGACCAACACCTTTTGTCCGATGACCGGCCTCCACTGACGTCTCCGCAGATTATAGTGCCTAGCTTGCTCACTCGAGGCTTTGCTAAGGTTGTGGCGTACTACATCGAATATTTCCCGGAGACGCATTGCCGCCTCTCGGGGTTCGCAAGGGGCCGTGCCTGTACCGATCGTCACCTCGTCGTATAGCGCGGCGGGGAGGCGAGGATCGCGGCCTTGCGTGAGAAAGGCCGGGCTGTATCCGGTGGATTCCGAAGGGCTAGTATTTATTGCCAGCAAGATCTCTGGTAGATTTTCGTCCCAGACTTGATGTCGGTTGCCGGCAAGCTGGGCGATCATTGTCTTCACGGTCCGGTTCGCGCGTTCCGTGGGGTTCTCTTGAGGAGTATAGGGGGCCGTAAATTGTTGGCGGACCCCTACCTCCTCCAGATATCGATTAAAGCCCCGGCTCGTGAATTGGGCGCCGTTGTCGGTGATCAGGACCTTGGGCACGCCGTACCGGGCCAAGATCCTCTCCCGGAACGCTTTCACCAGTCCTTCGGCGGTGGCCCGGCGCATGGGAACCAGCTCCGTCCACTTTGAGAATCGGTCGAAAAGGACGAGCAGCATGGTGTTGCCGTGCTTGGGGCGTGGGAGTGGCCCTACGAAGTCAGCGCACAGTGTAACCCAAGGGGCCTCGGGGAGTCGCGTGAGCATCTGGCCGACTGGCGCTTGCTGGCTGCTCTTGTATTGCTGGCAGGAGGGACATTCGCGGACGTATCGCGTGATGTCGCGAAACATCCGTGGCCAGTAGTACCGATTCGCTATCCGTCCGATAGTCTTTCGGATCCCCTGATGACCCGCGCTGGCGCTGTCTTGGTTTCCCTTTAACACCCGCTCCCGCAGCTGGGTGCCGACGGACAGGTTCCATGGCGCGTCGTCCTCGTCCCTCGCTGACCTGAGGATATGACGGTACAGTTGGTCGTCGATGATTGCGAAGTCCGGGAATTTGTCGGGCTGTTTTTCCACCTCTTCCCGTTTCGCGCGTAGCCACGGACACTCCTTCGACGGATGGTTGCCGGCGGTGGCCCTCTTCAGCACTTCCTGGGGCTGACGTGACAGAGCGTTGGCAACCACGTTCTGTTTACCGCGTCGATACTGCACGGTGAAATTGTGCTGTAATTCGAGGGCCCAACGCGCAACCCGTCCTGAGGGGCTCTCAATCGAGTTAAGCCATTTGAGGGAGAGGTGGTCGGTGATGACGGAAAACTTGTACCCTTCGAGGTACGGCCGCATTTTCCGTATTCCCCAGACGATCGCGAGGCACTCCTTCTTCGTGGGGGAGTAGTTCCCTTCCGCCTGATTGAGGTGCCGACACGCATATGCGACCACCCGTTCCGCCCCGTCAAGCGTTTGCGTCAGGACAGCGCCGAGGCCAACGTCGCTAGCATCGGTCTGCAGCGTGAAAGGTTGTGTGAAGTCGGGGCACACAAGGACCGGCGCTTGAGTCAGCTTCGCTTTCAGCAGATCGAATCCGTCTTGTTAGGGCTCACCCCACTTAAAATGCTTACCTTTCTTAAGCAAGGCCGTAAGGGGTTGAGAAATGGTCGCAAAGTCGGGTACGAACCTTCGGTACCACGACGCGATACCCAAGAAACGTCGAACGCCGCGAACGCTGTCGGGGGGTCTCAAGTCTTGTATCGCAGCTATCTTATCGGGGTCCGTCCGGATCCCCTCTGCGGTAACCACGTGGCCCAAGTACTTGACCTCTGTTTTAAAGAGCTCGCTCTTTTCGGGGTTCACCCTTAAGTTGGCCGCTCTGAGTCTTCGGAAAACCTCCCGCAGATTCTGGAGGTGTTCTTCGAGACTGGCGCCGGTGACGATTATATTGTCAAGATATGCGAATGCATACGGCTCCATTTCCGGGCCGATAACGCTATCGAGTGCCCGTTGAAATGTGGCCGGGGCGGAGTGGAGCCCGAATGGCATCACTCGCCACTGAAACAATCCCCTTCCGGGAACAGTGAACGCCGTATACTGCTTGCTCGCCTCCTCCATCGGTATTTGCCAGTACCCGTCCTTCAAGTCGAGACTACTGACATACTTGGCCTCCCTCAGGCGGTCCAAGATGTGCGTAATCCTCGGCAAGGGGTAGGCATCGGACACCGAACGACTATTTAATTGGCGATAGTCGATGCACAGCCACCATGCCCCCGACTTCTTGCGGACGAGGACGATCGGCGCGCTATGGGGGCTGTGGGAGGGTTCGATGCAACCTTTGGCGAGCAGCTTATCGACTTCTTCGTTAATTACGGCCTGCATGGCGGGGTTGCGAGGGAAATAACGCTGTTTAATGGGCCGGTCGTCGGTCATGACGATGCGGTGCGAGGCGATAGTGGTGGTCCCCGTCAGATCTCGGAACTGAGCTAGCTCCGCGTCCAGAAACTGCTGGATCTCCTCCATCTTCTCGGCTTTGGGTTTTGTTGCGGTGCGACATGTCGCGCTGCGACGCATCGGCTTGACCTGGCTCCGCCGCAACTAAAAACGCCACCCGCATTGATGCAGAAATCGAGGCCTAGTAGGACCTCCTCCGAGGAATTTGGCATAATTAAAAATTGGAACTTACCCCGCACGTTGCCCAGACAAACCTCTACCTCGGCTACCTCCTTTAATAGTCGGGTACTCCCGTCGGCGAGGGTGATGCTGGTTATCTACCTGGTCCGTCGGACGGGATTACCCAACCGCGCCACCAATCCTTCGCTGAGGAAACTCTTGGACGCGCCGGTGTCGAAGGTTGCCTCGACCTGAGTTCCTGCCAGCGTGATATCCGCGAAGATGTGGTGGGCGTCGGCTCGAAGCACGCCTACTGTGCTTGGTGGCTTAGTTATTCTGGGGGACCGTTGGCCACCTGTCCGGATCGGCCCCCCCTCGCGTTTCCCGCCTCTCGTCGGCAACAGTCGAATGTGCGTATGCCTCGGCGTCCGCATATCCAACAGAAATAGACCCGTGGGTTCGTACAGGCCCTCTCCTGGTGGTCCTGCTGGCCGCAATTCCGGCAGGCCGACTGTGGGTTGGAGACGTAGTCCTTGAACGGCTCCTTCGGCCGTTGGACTCGACGACGGACTTCGTCCTCCAATGTCTCGAGGAATCGTGTCGGCAGGAAGAACTGGTTAAAGTCCTCTTTGAACTGAGACCATGTCGCCCAGTGGTTGTTATTGTTGCGAAACCACACGAGGGCGCGGTCCTGCAACAATTCGGGCATGGTCCCCGGCAAGAGGTCTGTGGCGATGCCATAGGCTTCCGCCAGCTCTTCCACCCGCTCGATGAACGCGAGGGGATCCTTGCCCCCATCATAGCGGGCCGACCACTTCCGCACTTGGTCGATGGTGGTCACGTAGGTGACGACGCGGTGCGGCGGTGGAGGATTGATCTCCTTTTCTTTCGCAGGCGAGAAATGGGTGGGCGTGACCTGTTTTGGTTCGGGGTCTTCCCATGTGTCCTCGTGGACCTTTATTTTGGGGACCTCCCCGGACGCGGTAGGTGGGCGAGCACTCCCTTTCGAAGGGCCTGGCGACGGAGCGCGACGGTGTAGCTCCTGCAACTCGAGGAGTCGGCGCGTGACGTCGGCGTCCGCTCCTTGATCCGCGATGAACGTGGTCAACTGTTTCCGCAGTTCTTCCACCGTTCCCGTCGCCTCGAGTTCGAACTCGATGGCGTATTTAACCAGAAGAAGAAAAAGAAGATCACCGATTGCGCTATCTCTCGCACCGGCGACGTTGACGTTGGACGCCGGGACTGTCGCGAGCGAAGTTCGGTGGCGTGGAGAGAGAGGGGGGGGAAGATTCCGAATTGCAGTAGATTTATCAGGCGTCGTCGGCGGCGACGCGACTTCTACCTTCTCCTCCACGGACGGACAACAAGAAAACGGACGATGGTGGATATGCACACGTAATCCGCGTGGGGAAATCTGCGAGCCGAATTCCTCGATGGAAATCGGGGCTAGATTTCTGTCGGCGCAACAGGGGTGATTCGAATTGTCCAGCCCTCGACGCAGAAAACAATATGTAAATTAAATTTTTGCGTGTTACCTTAGGATCCTCAGCGGTCTGGTCCCTGCGATGGTCGGCGGCAAAAGAGATCGAGTTCAGTTCCGCGTGGGTGCTCGGCCCTTCGAGTTTTGTCGTGAACTTCCGATCTTCGAACTCGAATTCGAAGATCGAAAGTTCGTCGAGTGCGATCAGGGTGCACTTGGTTAGTGCCCTGTGGTTAAATTATACTAACATAATATGGTAACAATTCAGTTTTTTAATCCAAAAGAACTTAACTCTAATACAATTTATATAACAAAAAGACAACATTCATAATAGTAACTTAAAATAATAATACAAAAAATTAATCATAACTAAACTATATATATATTTCATGGACGGGGTAGGGATTAGGGAAGGATTAGAGGGGGGTAGTGTGGGTGATATGTGCCCCAAATTTGCCAGGGAAAATTTGGGCATCACATTATATGTATAACAGAAACATACATATGGATATACATGAAGCAACACTGAATCCACTCTCTGCTTTGTACTGCAAGAAGTTCACTTTTAGACTTAACGGTAAATGTAGGCTTTGGAAATAGTGTCGTTCAAAAGTACATTCGATTTTATCAGTTGAAGTTTGAAACTTGTACAATAAACATATGAATTGTGAGTTTGCTTTTTGAAAAATAATATGAATGCGCGTAGAAATCTTACAAAGGCTGAAATATCGATAGAACTATTACGTCTAACAGATATAGGAGACACTCTTTCTGAGAATGCCAATTTTGATTTTGTACCCGAGATAAATATTTCCACATCAGATGATACTAAATCGTAGACGGAGAAACAGATATGGAAATTCCAAGTACGACTGCAAGGCTAAGTGTGCGAAAAGTTATCATGAGAAATTCAAATTATAATTTAAGAATTGGTTATAACGTAGCATCAATGGAGCGTATGGTATGGACATGCATCCAATATAAGAACAATTGTACAAGTACTAAAGTAGGATGTCTTCATCGCACAAATGTACTATGGGATGTTGGAGGGATGTCTTACGCCAATCGAAAGCAATAAAGTTATATCTGCCTGGCGATTGTATATTGACGAATCAACTCTTCGTCATATAAAACTTTGTACAGAAACTGAAGCCAGTCAAATAATGAATTGGTGAATTGAATTGGTTCATGTCTTTGGATGAGCTTGATGCATTTATTGCTTTATTATATGCTCGCGGTGCATATAATGCAAGTCATTTAGACTTAGATATAATATGGTGTAGATATGGCAGATCAAATGGCTCGCAAATATTCGATCGGGGCAGTAAGCCGAAGATGGCCCGTCCATGTCCATGTGGATAATATGTATATGTATAACACAACAACCGGCAAAAACATATCCCGAAACAATTATATACTTCAGTTGGTTTCAGAGCTCATACAGGAATATGTGAAAGAGCAGGCTTGCTCAACTCTGGAAAGTAGAGCCAACAAAAGTCATAGGGCTCCTAAGAGACGCCAATGCCAAATAAATATAAAGTGCAAAAAATCAAAACAATTTTTGTGATAGTTGCAACATGACCATGTGCGGCAACTGTGTCGCAAATATAAAAAAAGGAATATTTTTGGATCAATTGTTTTACAAAATAATAAAAAATGCCATACAAAATGCTCTTATGACGATATATAGAGCTATGACCCTATTTCTCATTAGCGGTCAAAATGACCGTTCATGGTCTTTCTAGGTATGAGTCCGTGTATCTCAAAAACAATAATTAAATTTTATGTAACTTCACATGTTTTCTAAAAAGCTTTTCAAATAAATAAAAGTCACGAGAGGACATTTTTTTTTAAATTAATTTGTGCGAGATATTGAGGTTTTTAAACGAAAAACGGTCAAAATGACCGCTACCGTCTTTCTAGTGTTAAAAATTGATTACACGCATTGTCTATATGAGTTCACCTGAGAAACTTGAAATTATCAGTACTAATTTTATACAGAAAGTGGCAACGCTTTAATCATTTTTTTGTGAAAAACTGGTCAGCTGTTTATGTATTTAGAAATAATTTCTTGAATTGGATTTGGTTCTGAAATCTCAAAATTGATTTTCTATTTATCATTTAAATCAAAATATTGCGGGACAAGTTGAAACTATAGAACTATAGAATATATCGAATTTAAACATTTTTAGAAAAGAAGAACAAGAAAACGATGAATTATTGGTCAAGTTGAGGTGACATTCGGGGGCGGCATCTCGAGTTTCTGGGGCGGCAAGTTGTAGTTTTCACACACACAACTATAGAAAATTCACCACCACAGTCATACAAAATAAGAAGTTTCACATCTGGTTGTCTAAGAACACAATGAAGAAGTCGACAACAACGTGTGTAGAATACACACCAATATAAAGGAAAGAAACACCGTCAAACGAAAATCTGACGTGTGAAAATCTATTTTGTCGGAAATGAAATCTGAAATTTTGGCTCGTGTGAACGCACTATAATTGGTAGTTAAACGTTTTAGTAGTAAACCACTCTTACTACTACATGAGCGTAGGAGGCAACAACAATTACACAGCGAAGAGTGCGCGAATGATCGTCTAAGCAATGGTGACATTGGAGACACAACAAAAACTTTTGAACCCTCATGGTTCAAGCTTCAATTTTACATTACCGACCCAAACTGCGGAGCATTTTCAGAGTGAGACCCAGCAACAACAACAAACACTCAGCTATCATTGTCAAGCTCTCCTCGGCAAATGAGAGAACTGATGTTTTCAAAGCTGTGGTTGCTTTCTGCAAAGCCAAGAAGCCTCAGCTTGCTCTCAGTGACACCGGGTGCGGAGGAGACGGGACATTTTATTTTCACGAATGCCTCACAAAAACAAACCGCCAAATATTGTTCTATGGCCTGCAACAAAAACGTGAGAATCGACTTGCTGCTGTGTTCTCCCTGCGTGGTCGTGTTTTTGCTAGGGCATCTCGTGGGAGTGAGGCCAAACTGATGATTGACAAAGAGAGTGTGGATTGCATCGCTGGACTTGTGTGAATCAACTATCAGTATGCTTTATTGTTAGTTTGCTTTATTGTTAGTTTTCTTATTATTTATATGCTAGTTTTTAATTTTTATTCATATTTAGAATGTAATTACGATAGTATTTTTCTATCTTTTAACTATTTTAACAACTATTGGGTGGCACCCGTTCTCTATTGCCTGCCTTGTTTTCTCTCTTTTCTTCTGTCTGCTCTTCTCTCTTTTTTTCTGTCTGCTCTACTCTCTCCTCTTTTGTCTGCTCTCTGTTTACCTTTGATTGGAAATTTCTTGCTTGATGCTGTTTCTTGCGCATTTATTCTTGACCAGTCCTGATGACTTGTCTGATGGTGCTATTGGAAATTACAAGGCCCTTATTAATATTTTATGCAAGCAACACAAGGGGTTAAGTGTGATTCACTTCAATGCTAGGAGTCTAAATAATTTAAAATTGGACTAATTGGAATTGGACTATAATAATTTAATATTGGATATATCTTCGAAAACTCTTTGGCTGATGTGGTCTGTGTGTCTGAAACCTGGTTTAAGCCTCATTTTCCCGATTCCATGTTTACCCTTAATAACTATAAACTTTTTCGTTGTGACCGAAGTGGTAGCCGAGGTGGGGGCGTGGCAATATATTGCAAATCAAGTCTAAATGTCAGGCTAATTAACTGCTGTGCTGATGTTTGCGAGTTTGTAAATGTAGAAAATCTAAATCTGACGTAAATATTAAACTATTAGTATCGTGCGTTTATAACCCACACAGAGGCTGTAGTATGGAACCATTTTTTTCTGACCTTGAGACCCGATTAATTGATTTTGATTTCTTTGTTGTTTGTGGTGATTTCAATGTGAACCTTTTGCAAAATGACTCTGCTTCTGATAACTTTCACCATCTGTCCACAACTTGTGGCTTAAGTGTAATAAATCCTAATGTTCCTACTCGTTTTCCTATTAACTGTGAGCCTAGTCTACTTGATGTTTGTTTAGTCTCTGACATATCACTTCTACTGAAATTTGACCAAATGACTTTTCTATCTGACCATGACTTAACTTTCTGCAGTTTGAATATAAATCTGGGGAGTACCTCCCCTAGTAGTTTCTCCTATCGTGATTTCAAAAACGTTGACGTGAATGCTCTATCTGATGACTTATCTGGAATGTGTTGGAATGACTGTTGGTATTTTGATTCGGTAGATGACAAACTTCGTGTATTCATGGATAAGTTAGGCTATGCATTTCATCACCATGTCCCGTTGCGTACAGTAAATGTATCCAATAATTGTTGTCCATGGTTCACTCAACGTGTTTTGCTTCTCATCAAAAGAAGAAACAAACTACACTCAAAATGGAAAATGAATCGCAGTGACGCCAACAGGGAAAGAAATGTTAAGAAATGAAAAGAAAAGATTTTTTCTTTCTAAACTTAATCCTGACTTAAACTCAAAACAATTGTGGCAAAATATTAAAAAATATAGAGTATTTAGTAAAGACTCTGCTGAATGTGACCTTGACCCTGATGGGCTTAACACCTTTTTCCTGGCAAGTGGTAACCCTAGTTGTAGTGCTAATGCTAGCAATGTAATAGCTCCGGAAATTACAAATTCTGAGTCTGAGTCTTTTGTGTTTTCTGCTGTTAGTGAAAATGATGTTGCGAAATGTATTTATATGATTGGTTCTAATGCAGTTGGAGTTGATGGAATACCCATAAAGTTTATTAAATTGGCCTTACCATTTATATTGGCACCTCTGACGCATATCATAAACCACTGCATTACTACGTCCAGCTTTCCTGAGTTATGGAAAACGGCTATGGTAATACCGATTGCAAAAACCTCCACTGCCTCTATTCCATATCAAGACTATAGGCCTATAAGTTTCCTTCCTGCTTTGGGAAAGGTTTTTGAGAAACTTATGTATAACCAAATCTCTAGTCATATAAGCCTTAATAATCTATTATCGCCCCTACAATCGGGCTTTCGACCTGGTCACAGTTGTACGACGGCCACGATGAAAATTATTGATGATGTTAAAATTCCCTATGACCAAAACTACCTGACTCTTCTTTGTTTGATCGACTTTTCCAAAGCTTTTGACTCTGTCAACCATCTCCTACTCTGCAGTAAGTTGAAAAACTACTTTAACTTCAGTGCCAATGCAGTTAAGTTGTTGCATAACTACCTTGGTGGTAGACTATAGCAGGTTAAATTGAGTAATAAATCATCTGAACTTAAATCCATTATCTCTGGAGTACCCCAAGGTTCTATTCTTGGTCCTCTATTGTTCTCTGTATTTATTAATGATATTTTCAGTGTATGTAAATTTTCTACTGTTCATGCATGTGTGGATGACATCCAGCTTTATCTCTCGTGACCTATTGGACTTATTGAGGACTTAAACTATAGACTGAACTCTGACCTATCTTCTTTAAACAATTGGGCCATTGACAATATGCTCCTGATAAATCCTATGAAATCAAAAGAACTTCCTATCGCTCGTAACAAAGTGAACCTTGACATCCCACCCTTGTTCATTGGGACTGATCAGTTAGAGTTTGTGACAAAAGCTAGAAACCTTGGGTTTATGTTTAATTCTAGGCTCACATTCACGGACCATATCAATTTTATTGTTGGGAAAATCTTTGGTATCTTGCGCTGCTTACGCACCTCCGTTGATTTTACTCCTGTTGAGACTCGTCGCAGGCTCGTAATACAGCTAATTATGCGTCATATAAATTATTTTGACTCCGTTTATAGCAAACTTGACTCTGAGTCGCAACATAAACTTCTTGTCGCCTTCAATAGTGCTGCTAGGTATGTCTATTGCATTCAGCGGTTTGAGCATATTACTCTTATAAGTAAGGGCATTCTTGGAAGCGGCTTATTAGAATATTTAAACATACGGAATTTAATTTTTCTTCATAAACTAATTCGCACTAAGAGCCCTCAATACTTATATGATAAGATTACGTTTGCTCAATCTATTAGGACAACGTTCTTTATTGTGCCTAGACATACCTATTTGAACAGTAGTCGAGTATTCTTCATAAGCACCATTGGACTTTGGAATACCTTGCCAAACAACCTCAGACTAATTACTTCGGGAGGCAGATTCAAGCAAGCTATTTTTAATCATTTCCTTACACATTAATATATTCTATTCTCTTTTTCTCTAATACTTCCCCTCCATCCTTTCCTGTTTTCCTTTCTTTAAAAGTTAACTATTTATAATTTAAATTTTCTTAAATGAATTAAAATTTTTCAGATTTTTTTACATCTTTTTGAACTCTATATTTTATTCATTTATTTTAAATTTGTAACTTTAAATTAAGATAATAGTATGAAATTTGAAATAATCCTAATAGCCTTAATTTTAATTAAATGTTTAAAGTAATAAACTTGTAATTTATACCTATGTAGTACTAAAAAAGACCTGGTCTTAGTGTACAATGAATGAAAATAAATAATAATAATAATAATAACAATAATAATAATAGTAATAATAATAATAATAATAATAATAATAATAATAATAATAATAATAATAATAATAATAATAATAATAATAATAATAAAAATAATAATAATAATAATAGTTAAGGTTAAAAATCCAATAGAGCGATCTTCTGGCAAAAATCTCCCAAGTCCCCTCTACCGTCTCCTTTCTTTTCTTTCCCTTTTTCCTTTCTTTCGGGTGGCATGATTTTCATTAGTATCAACTGTTTATCTGCCCTAATAGTCCTCATTTCCCCTGATCGACCAACAAAACAAATGTTCGTCAGATTTCCTTACAACGAATTGTTTTTGGTTTACCAATTCTTCAGTGTGTGATCATCACACAAATGTGTTAGTGTTAGCACCTGTTCCGTCCCTTCAGATCGTAAGATCAATTAGTTCGGGTCCGTACTAACACATTCCAACATTGTGGATGCTAACCCATCACAAGAATGGCATCCAAAAAGCGCAGCTGTCAAATCGTGGATGGTGAAATCTGACTAGCTCAGTTCTGACCCGATGAGGGGAATATGAGAGTGCAGAAGGAAACAACAACAAAAAAATACCCATGAAAACTAAAAAGAAACTAGCGCACCGGGGTCGCTTTTCTCCTCCGGTTTGCCTGGTCCACCCAGGCAAAATCTGTTAACTTCGGCCAGGCCGAAGTTTACATACCCTACACCCTGCATACAACATTTATTAAAGGAAAAACAGTGAATTTCTATCAATAATTAGTGAAAATGCGTTATTACACTTCAATGCTATTAACTCCATCGTGCGATTTTCACAACTATTTGAAGCTATATTCGTTTTCCAAAAACCATTATACCCTTTTTTTGCGTCGATTGTCTTTAGAACTATCTAATCTATGAATAAGAGTGAAGTTAGGAATATTATAGTTTTCTGTTGAAAGGGTCCATGTTTCCACACAACGAAGTAGTTCCGATGTTTGCAGCAATGTGCCATTGGTAAATCTTGCAAGTGCGCATTAAAGCTTTGCAATTTATGGAAGAATAATTGAATCGATGATTTTTTGTGTGCCATAAAATCATAGTGTGCCTTTAGTTGCTTTTCCGATTTTAGATGTTCATTTCAATGGAGACAATATCTGATTCAACAAAAGACTTGGGAAGGTTAAAATTTTCAACAAAATAAAGTCCAGAAGTACTTGCTGCGCTACTATAAACAACATATAGTGCCGCGCGACTGATTCCACTTGGAAGTTGAACAGTTTGAAAATATGTAGCTCCCGGACTGTTGTGGATTGTAATCCCTTCAGCAGGTATAATTAGAAATTGTATTCTCTCAATCTTCACCTGCTCATTACGTTTATATTGAAAAGATATAATAAATTTTTTTCTATGGGCGTCCATTGAGGCTCAGTTGGATGTGGTCTCTTTCTTCTTGCATTCACTCCCACACTTTCATCAGCAAATAACATCCATAAAGTAGTTGAATTTCTTGTAGATCTACGATTTTATACGGAAGGAGCTCGTGTCCTATGGTTTACCATATATCCAACATTGAGCTGTAGCTTTTGAGATGAGCTGTAGCTTGTCAGTTGGTAGATCTTTTCCATTTTTAGCATGTAAACTCGCATCAATGGAACATGACCACACACAGAAATTAATCTCTATATATACCATAGTTTACCATATATCCCATATTGAACTTTTGCGTTATATGTGAGGTGGGAGTCTCCATTGGGCGATATTATCCATTTTTGAATTGTAAACTCGCATCAATGGAACATGACCACACACAAAAATTAATCTCTATATATACCATAGTTTACCATATATCCCATATTGAACTTTTGCTTTATATGGGAGGTGGGCGTGTCCGATGGGCGATGTTTTCCATTTTTGTCTTGTAAACTCGCATCGGTGATGCATGATCACACACAAAATTTCATCTCGATATATACCATAGTTCACCAGATATCCCATATAAACCTTTTGCTTTATATGGGAGGTGGGTGTGTCCATTGGGCGATGTCTTCCATTTTTGTCTTGTAAACTCGTATCAGTGGAACATGATCACACACAAAATGAATATACCCTTACCCACAGGGTGTAGGGTATAAAAAAAATAAAGGTTTGGTAACAGTTGCCTGTTACAGTGGGTAGTATCGAAGAAAGTGGGACTTTAGACCCGGAAGTAAAACTCACCCTTATTAAAGATGGAGTTAGGAACAGCATTAAGAAAGCGTGTGAGAGTAACCAAAGAGATAGGTAGGTCATGAAATATATTGATGTATTTTGGTGCAGAGCTCATAAGCCTAGGTTCTTTAATGCCAGGCTTGCGAAGAAAAGCATTAACGCAAGGCAACAAGAAGTTGTCAGTATCAGATAGAGAACATGAATGGGTAAAATGTATGAGTATTCTAAGCAAAGGACATTCATACATAACAACCGGACAGTACTATGCTGACTGTCAAATCGCAAACACGTCTTTACAGTCTATTTTTTTTTCAAAATTTTATTTGATTCAGTGCGGATGCGGACAGCCTTTGTTCTGATAATGAAGCGCATATGAAAACCATTGCCAAGGCTCCACCAATTGTTATTGGCAAATGTCACGTTGGCGGTGTATTGATGCTGCATGGATTTGCCCAAAAATTCCAACTAAAGATATGGAAAATATTTCGCTCATACTACAACCCATGGATGTACCAAACGAAGAGATAACAAAACTTGGGGCCAACTTAAATAACAAAAAGGTGCCTTGCCCAGATGGTATCCCAACTCGGTCCTGGGGACAACAATGATGAAGAAACCACACATATTTGTTGACCTGTACACCTCTGGCCTTATAGAAGGAAATTTCCCTGAGAAAAATCAGTGTCTCGTAATTCTCCCCAAACGTGATAAACCCCTAAAAAATAATCGTATAGACCAGTGTGCATTCTCGATACAACAGTACTTGAGAAGATTATTTGCCAAAGACTGGAAACGATAGCGGAGGGACAGTCTGGACTTTCAAACCAACAACTCGGTTTGCGGAAGCACCGCAGTTTATTTATTAAAACAGAATGTTGTGAACGATATAATGTTAATTTGGAGTTACCTTATATGTATAACAGAAACATACATACAATATACATACAAACGTATATATCACATATGGATATACATGAAGCAACACTGAATCCACTCTCTGCTTTGTACTGCAAGAAGTTCACTTTTAGACTTAACGGTAAATGTAGGCTTTGGAAATAGTGTCGTTCAAAAGTACATTCGATTTTATCAGTTGAAGTTTGAAACTTGTACAATAAACATATGAATTGTGATTTTGTTTTTGAAAAATAATATGAATGCGCGTAGAAATCTTACAAAGGCTGAAATATCGATAGAACTATTACGTCTAACAGATATAGGAGACACTCTTTCTGAGAATGCCAATTTTGATTTTGTACCCGAGATAAATATTTCCACATCAGATGATACTAAATCGTAGACGGAGAAACAGATATGGAAATTCCAAGTACGACTGCAAGGCTAAGTGTGCGAAAAGTTATCATGAGAAATTCAAATTATAATTTAAGAATTGGTTATAACGTAGCATCAATGGAGCGTATGGTATGGACATGCATCCAATATAAGAACAATTGTACAAGTACTAAAGTAGGATGTCTTCATCGCACAAATGTACTATGGGATGTTGGAGGATGTCTTACGCCAATCGAAAGCAATAAAGTTATATCTGCCTGGCGATTGTATATTGACGAATCAACTCTTCGTCATATAAAACTTTGTACAGAAACTGAAGCCAGTCAAATAATGAATTGGTGAATTGAATTGGTTCATGTCTTTGGATGAGCTTGATGCATTTATTGCTTTATTATATGCTCGCGGTGCATATAATGCAAGTCATTTAGACTTAGATATAATATGGTGTAGATATGGCAGATCAAATGGCTCGCAAATATTCGATCGGGGCAGTAAGCCGAAGATGGCCCGTCCATGTCCATGTGGATAATATGTATATATATAACACAACAACCGGCAAAAACATATCCCGAAACAATTATATACTTCAGTTGGTTTCAGAGCTCATACAGGAATATGTGAAAGAGCAGGCTTGCTCAACTCTGGAAAGTAGAGCCAACAAAAGTCATAGGGCTCCTAAGAGACGCCAATGCCAAATAAATATAAAGTGGAAAAAATCAAAACAATTTTTGTGATAGTTGCAACATGACCATGTGCGGCAACTGTGTCGCAAATATAAAAAAGGAATATTTTTGGATCAATTGTTTTACAAAATAATAAAAAATGCCATACAAAATGCTCTTATGACGATATATATATATATGACCCTATATTTCTCATTAGCGGTCAAAATGACCGTTCATGGTCTTTCTAGGTATGAGTCAGTGTATCTCAAAAATAATAATTAAATTTTATGTAACTTCACATGTTTTCTAAAAAGCTTTTCAAATAAATAAAAGTCACGAGAGGACATTTTTTTTAAAATTAATTTGTGCGAGATATGGAGATTTTTAAACGAAAAACGGTCAAAATGACCGCTACCGTGTTTCTAGTGTTAAAAATTGATTACACGCATTGTCTATATGAGTTCACCTGAGAAACTTGAAATTATCAGTACTACCAGATGTTTCGCCCGAGGTTTCATGCAAATCGTGGTGAAATCCAAAAATATTTCATAATACTTCCTTGACAATATTTACCGTATGTTATTTAGTCAGTAACAAAAAGTTAAATAAAACTGTTTTCAATTATTGAAAACTTTAAAATTTATATATTCGATGAGAATTTAAAAAAAATATATATATTTATTTAATTTCACCTAATTTTATACAGAAAGTGGCAACGCTTTAATAATTTTTTGGTGAAAAACAGGTCAGCTGTTTATGTATTTAGAAATAATTTCCTGAATTCTATTTTGTCGGAAATGAAATCTGAAATTTTGGCTCGTGTGAACGCACTATAATTGGTAGTTAAACGTTTTAGTAGTAAACCACTTTTACTACTTTAGTCGTTGTTTTTTTTGTAGCAGAAAAAATTCAATTTCAATGTTTGCTTTTTTTGACACATTTAATTTCTTAACCCTAGGATGGGCAACACACTCGGAGGCGCTAACATAACCTACTGGGCCTGAAGAGGCCCATGCGAATAAATCGAGAGTTTGTACCTTTTATTGCATGCTATTTCGTAGATATGTGTGCTATTAATATCCTACGATATCTTATATATGATCTCTTATATATTGTATATATTTTTGGCATATATTTGTGCATAGTTAGTCCTCCCGAAAAGGATAATATGAAAAGATGATAGTAAAAAAATATTTTTTTTAAATTTTATTTATTTTATTTATTAATCTAAATATGCATAAGTATGTATAAGAAAATGAAATAAAACTATAAATTCGGACTACACTTTAAATTCGGAGAACAGCCATTTCATATAGCATGTGTTCTAAGTGTGCTATGTAAAGACACCTGATCCTGCAGTTAATGTAATCAGACACAGCAGCGTAAAAAAACGAACTCAAACTCAAAGACGTTAACGACGA
Organism: Coelopa frigida; assembly: GCA_017309665.1. Taxonomy (NCBI): domain Eukaryota; kingdom Metazoa; phylum Arthropoda; class Insecta; order Diptera; family Coelopidae; genus Coelopa; species Coelopa frigida. The sequence continues at coordinate 29,630,264 of CM029565.1, forward strand.
TTTCATGAAACCGAATTAAGCGATTTCGTCACAGTTATATCAAGATTTTTTAAATCAACCTCCAACCGTTTGGGATGAGCTCGACGACTACAAAGAAGCTGTAAAAATAGTCCAGAAGTTGAGAGTGGTGAACGATACGACAGAAAGAGGAGTGAAGATGGTCCAAGACTAAAACGAGTGTCTCTACCGGAATGAAGAGGAGTTTCAAGATTTATTATTAGTCATCGCCAATTACAAGAAACAATTTTCAACAAGCGAGAAGAACCAAATGGTCTAACTTGTATATAACTTTTTGGTATATCTTTCATAGCATCAATAGCAGTATTTAATACATGAAATCCCATTTTGATGAGTTTTTGTATGGGGACACCCAGAAGGGGGGCAGATAGAGGGTTGGTGTGTATGGGTGAAATGTCGGGGGTTGGAAAAAATTTGGACCTGGTTATACATTTGACTCCTCTACGAGTCATGACGGGGGTTTTTTTTTTCTAGATTTTTATTAATTTTTGAGTTTTTGTATGGAGACTCCCAGAAGGGGAGCAGATAGGGGGTAGATATGTATGGGTAAAATGTTGGGGGTAATAAAATAATAGGACCTCGTAATACAATTGAGCTCCGTAGGAGTCGATTTAGCGATGTCCGTCGATGTCTGTCTGTAGAAACGGTGAAAGCTAGAGACTTCAAGTTTTGGATTTATAACTATTATATGTATACGCTGTTTGTTATTGATATTTGGCAAAATCGGTCAACGAACACGCCCACCTCACATATAAAGCTAAAGTTCATATATATCAAGATGAAATTTTGTGTGATGTACCACCGATACAAGTTTATATGCCAAAAATGGAAAAGACCTCCCATATAAAGCAAAAGCATATAATTAACACATCTCATGCCAACATTAAAAGAAATCGGTTATAAACCATTTCTCCTACCGATATAACCTTCTTATTATGTTTTTATGTATTAGATCCGTTCTAAGAAAAAGAAAATTCGGTTTCTAACCGAAAAAGATTCAGTATATATAACACTCTTCAAAGTTTTACGATTATTTTCAAAAAAAAAAAAAATAAATAAATAAAAAAACCGATAGGTAGCCAACCGAACAACACCTGACAGCTGCCGACGAGAAGCAACTCGAAGTGACAACGAGGAACCACCATTGGCCTGTGGGAGGACAAATCATCACCGTAAACCCCAATATTCAATTAAAATTTTAACAAAATATTTATGAATAAATAATAAATGAGATATCAAGAAATATAGAAAATTCATTATCATAACCTGGACACCCTCTGAGCTATCCCAGTTTCAAACCCGGGTAACCGGAAGTTCGTGACAACTAATCTTACACATTTCCATGTAGGCGCAGTAGAATAACGACCTGATTGAGAATAACGAGACCCCGAAGCGAAACTACGACAAAACGAAACGCCGCTACCACAAAACCGTATTTGTACAATCACCCCGTGCTTTCGTTGACTCCATTTTGTTTCAATTTGAGTAACTCCGCTATTAAACGTAATGAGTTGACATGCGATCACAAAATTATACTTGTGAATTTTGAAAAAGATTTTTTTTAATGTATTTTGTGGCCTGGATCAAATATTACAGTTAGTGGTGACTTGCCGAACACTTTTACTTGAAAGATGCGGTTATTCATGCCGTGGACAACGGAGTTGCCATATATGCAAATTTGAAATGTAAAATAAATTTTGTTATGGTAATGCCGAAGAAAATTTAATAGGAATTCAAATCTTTTTGAATTCCATTCCATTTTTTTTTATAATAAAAACATACTGCGATAATATTGTTACGAAAATCGAGAATCATAGTCTCATACAAGGTTCTGTTCAATACTGGCTCGTGTCAACATATTCGCAGCATGCGATAGCAGAGATCGCCAATAGTCAAAGAGCATAAGGGCATAGAAAGAGCTAGTAAGTACGAGAGTCATCCGAAGAGAAATGTAAGTGCAGAGCATAGAACGTGCGTAGAACAGAGAGCGCCGTATACGAAATAGGAATGAAGAGTACGGACGATACGTACATGAGCGTCGGAGGCAACAACAATTACACAGCGAAGAGCGAATGCAGCACAAAGACGAATGCGCAAAATAAAAGTACGCGAACTGCGTCGCCTGTGTAATTGTTAGTGTAATTCGTTCTAATGACAATGGCACTGAGCATAGACAGGGTGACGTATCGTGCGAAGAAGGATCGCGATATCTCTAGACCCTGAATCTAGAATGATCATCTAAGCGATGGTGACACGCAGCCTGTATAAAAGGGCGAAGAGAATAGAGACTGGGTCAGTTGTGAAAGAGATCTATGAACGTAAATAAGAGTTGAACAAGTGAACAGTGGTGCGAATAGCAATAGTGTCGCATATAAGATAAAGAGTTGTGTTGAGATAAGAGAACATTGTAAAGACATAAGCTAGTGTTATTGTAAATAAGTGTCAATAGTTGTTCAAGTTATTTCAATAAATAACATTTGTTAATAGCAGATCAAATTAAGTCTTTAATTGATATCCAGTGATCGAACCCTATTTAATAAACAGTAAAAATTCGTAACATTGGTGTCAGAAGTGGGATATCAATTTAAAAATGGTGAAATTTGATCAGTTGAAAGTGGAACAGCTGAAGAAGGAGTTGGCCACGTTGAATTTACCAACTGCAGGAGTCAAGGTGGAATTGCAGCATCGCCTTCTAAACGCATTGGAACAGCGTGGTGTTGATTTAAATGTTCACGAGTTCCAATACGAAGCCGCTGGTGTCAGTGCTCCTAGAGATTATGGTGATCCAACACCAAGCGTGGACATAAATCAATTGCTTGCTGCAATTGTATGTTTGAAAAATACCGTTCAGCTCATTTCAGTACCAATTTGAATTAGTGGCTGATAGCAAACAAGGAGAAATTGGCCGCACTTGTGGTTAGCCTGAGAGCTGGTGCTTTGGACATTTTGCAGACAATTCTAGAAGAACAACGTAAAAACTATCAGGTCGTAATGGATACTCTGCGGCGGAAGTACGGTAATGACCATCAAAAGGCGATTTATCGAATTGAAATGAAACATCGCGTGCAGAAAGCAGGAGAGACAATACAAGAATTTGCAGTAGAAATAGACCGATTGTCTAATTTGGTGTATACAGGTTCATGACCGGAGTACATTGAAAAGTGTAAAATAGAGGCTTTTGCGGATGGTTTACGCGACTTTGATACAAGGAGGGCCGTACTCGTATCACCGAAGGAAATATTTAGTGAGACGGTAGCCACCGCCTTGGTGACGGAAACAGCGAATAACTTATGCCGTCCAATGAAAAACGGCGCGTAGAAATTGAGAATATCGAATTAAAACAGTTAAAAACAGTTAAAAACAAAGTTCGCAATCTTCAGGCGGTGAGTCGTGAGGGAGTCTTCCAAGGAAAATATTACAATTGCGATAAAGTTGGGCATATGACCCGCACGTTCAAGATCACAATCGCCTGCCAGATTCCAAAATCAAGCAGGGACAAGAGGCGAAAATATAACATCAAAACCCTCGTTAAACTAAAACGAGTCAGCTCCAAGGGGCAGGAGTTGGCTCTCACAATGGATAGCCCCAGAATCTCCATATCACAAATGGCGCGGAATAACACCAGCTTGACTGTCATGGCGACAATTGAAGGAAAGGAATTCATCCTTACTCTCGACACGGGAGCATCGCACTCGATCATAAGGAGTGACTTGGTGAATAGAGTGGAGCCACTATCAGGTATCAGATTACGAACGGCAACAGGAGACGATGCACCTGTACTGGGCAAGTTAACGAGGAAGATAACGATTGGAACCATGACAGTTTCGCACGAGTTCATAGTAGCGGATATCATGGACGAGATCATTTTGGGCATTGATTTCATGATCAGGAATGGATTCACATTGGACCTCGATCGAAAAGTGATGAGGTATGGCAACGTGGAGCTACCGTTGAATATAGGTGATGATAAAGTATCACGTGTGAATCAAGTAGTCACGAATCAGCGTTGTGTCGTTCCGCCGAACTCAGATCCATTATCTGGGCAAACATCGATGGAGATTGTGAGACCCACCGATTGTGGGAGATTGAAGCAAACGAAACACAACCAGCCAGAGACATAATAGTTGGAAGGACCCTCGTGGAGCAGAAAGAAAACGGATTAGTGCCTTTCCGCATGATAAACTTAGGAAGAACACATAAAACATTTGGAAAAGCAATGGTCATCGGTAAGTGTTGAGAGGTGGCGTCAGTTGTAAGTTGTGAGGAACCGAATAGCCGCAAAGTAAAGAGCAGCACTTCCGTTAGCAAATGTAATGACCAATGGATGAGGAGAGTGAATGCGGAACAGCGGATAAACGCGCGACAACTTTTAGCGGAGCACTGTTCCATTTGGGCCGAAGAAGATAAGAATAACGGACGTACCACCATCGTAAAGCACACGATAGATACAGCGGATGCGAAGCCAATTCGTCAAGCACCTAGAAGCGTTCCATTAGCAAAAAGGCAGGAGGTCGCCGAATTAATAGAGGACAATCAACGCAACAAGATCATTGAGCCAGGAACAGGTCCGTGGAGCTCACCAGTGGTGCTTGTGAAGAAAAAGGATGGCATCACTTGATTTTGTGTTGACTACAGAAAGCTGAATGAGGTGACGAAGAAAGGCAGCTATCCGTTGCCCAGGATCGATGACACATTGGACACATTATCTGGTGCTAAATGGTTCTCCACATTGGATCTGAAGAGCGGATACTGGCAAGTATAAATCGACAAGAATGATCGTGAGAAGACAGCCTTTAGCGTTGGAGGTGGCCTGTGGCAATTTTTGGACTATGTAATGCGCCTACCACAGTTGAGAGGCTGATGGAACGTGTTCTGAAAGGACTGCACTGGAGGACATGTCTGGTGTATCTCGATGACATCTTCGTAATGGGAAAGGACTTCGACGAGCACGTAAACAACTTGGAAGAGGTCTTTAAACGAATAGACGCCGCATGGTTAAAGTTGAGTTCCAAGAAGTGTTCGATGTGCCAGAAAGAAGTCAAATACCTGGGTCATCGAGTAACTGAGAATGGGATACACACAGACGAAGAGAAGATTGCAGCTGTGAAGAATTGGCCAACACAATCGAATCTACATGACCTGCTTAGTTTCATAGGGCTTTGCACGTACTATAGACGCTTTGTACCAGGATTTGCTACTGTGGCGAAGTGCTTGCATGACTTAACGAAGCCATTCGAATGGAAAGAAGAGCAGCAGGAGTCATTCGAGCGACTTAAAGAACTGCTTTGCTCCGCTCCGATATTAGCTTACCCCGTACATGGCAAGAAGTTCATCCTGGATACGGACGCAAGTGGTATAGGCGGCATTCTATCACAACAAATCGAAGATCAAGAAAGAGTGATAGCTTACTTTAGCAGAGTATTAGCGAAGCCTGAGAGAAACTATTGTGTCACACGTAGAGAGCGGTTGGCGATAGTGGAAAGTGTGAAACATTTCCTACGGCCAAAGGTTTTTGCTAAGGACCGATCATGCAGCATTGCGATGGCTGTTAGATTTTAAGAACCCCGAAGGACAAATCGCAAGGTGGATTGAGAGACTCCAGAGCTACGATTTCGAGATACAGCACCGCAAAGGAGGACATCATGGCAATGCAGACGCACTCTCACGAAGACCATACAAGACAGATTGTAAACATTGTCTTCGGGCAGAGGAAAAAGAAGGTAGAGTTGATGTCCGTTCACTGACTGTCCTATCCGATGAACAATGGTCTGCACAAGGGGTTGGAGCGGTACAACGAAATGATCCAGACCTGGCTAAGATCATGACAAGCGTGGAAGCAGGTGTAAGACCGTCTTGGGAGGAGATTTCCGGAGAGAGCCCAATCACAAAGGCGTACTGGGCACAATGGCAGAGCCTAAAGTTAGTCAATGGTTGTCTATATCGTCAATGGGAGAGTGAAGATGGCAAGACCTCACGGAGTCTGATGGTCCCAAGAGCTCGAGTTGGCGACGTGTTAAAGGTATTCCAGGCATCACAAAGCGGAGGTCACTTAGGCATCACGAAGACCGTAGAGAAGATTAAGAAGCGATTTTATTGGGTCGGATGCCAACAGTCGGTTGCAGAGTGGATCCGGTTGTCATTGACTACTTCAGTAAGTGGCCGGAAGTATACCCCATGCCGAACCAGAAAGCGAAGACCGTTGCGGATGCGTTTTATTACAGTTGGGTATGTCGATACGGAGTTCCACTTGAGCTGCACTCTGATCAAGGACGAAACTTTGAGTCAGCGTTGTTCGGAGACATGTGCAAGATGCTCGGCATACGTAAAACGCGTACAACACCTTTACACCCGCAATCGGATGGTATGGTGGAGCGATTCAACCGAACGCTAGAGGAGTATCTGCGGAAAGTAGTGGACAAGCAGCAAGAAGACTGGGATGAGCACATACCAGCGTTCTTGATGGCTTATCGGTCAGCTGTTCACGACACTACAGCAAAGACCGGGGAAGACCTACGCTTGCCAGCAGATGTAAGATTAGGTGTAACACCAACGGCTGGATGAGATCCACCAATTTATCAGACGGCGCATAAAATTGGTAAGCGACAAGATGAAAGCCAGATATGACGTACGAGCAAACACCGAGGGATTTAAAGAAGGTGATTTAGTTTTGCTTCATAACCCACAACGGAAGAAGGGTCTGTCACCGCAGCTACAAACGCATTGGGAAGCACCGTATCGCATTATTAAAAGAATTAATGATGTATACCGGATTCGCTCCAACAACAGGAGCAGAATGATAGTGGTTCACTTGGAGAGGTTAGCACCGTATGGAGGAGGACTGTCAGAATCTGTTCGGGACGAACACGTTTAAGAGGAGAGCAGTGTTACGAAGATCGAGAATCATAATCTCATACAAGGTTCTGTTCAATACTGGCTTGTGTCAACATATTCGCAGCATGCGATAGCAGAGATCGCCAATAGTCAAAGAGCATAAGGGCAAAGTAAGTACGTACGAAGAGAAATGTAAGTGCAGAGCATAGAACGTGCGTAGAACAGAGAGCGCCGTATACGCAATAGGAATGAAGAGTACGAACGATACGTACATGAGCGTCGGAGGCAACAACAATTACACAGCGAAGAGCGAATGCAGCACAAAGAGGAATGCGCAAAATAAAAGTACGCGAACTGCGTCGCCTGTGTAATTGTTAGTGTAATTCGTTCTAATGACAATGGCACTGAGCATAGACAGGGTGACATATCGTGCGAAGAAGGATCGCGATATCTCTAGACCCTGAATCTAGAATGATCATCTAAGCGATGGTGACACGCAGCCTGTATAAAAGGGCGAAGGGAACAGAGACTGGGTCAGTTGTGAAAGAGATCTATGAACGTAAATAAGAGTTGAACAAGTGAACAGTGGTGCGAATAGCAATAGTGTCGCATATAAGATAAAGAGTTGTGTTGAGATAAGAGAACATTGTAAAGACATAAGCTAGTGTTATTGTAAATAAGTGTCAATAGTTGTTCAAGTTATTTCAATAAATAACATTTGTTAATAGCAGATCAAATTAAGTCTTTAATTGATATCCAGTGATCGAACCCTATTTAATAAACAGTAAAAATTCGTAACATTGGTGTCAGAAGTGGGATATCAATTTAAAAATGGTGAAATTTGATCAGTTGAAAGTGGAACAGCTGAAGAAGGAGTTGGCCACGTTGAATTTACCAACTGCAGGAGTCAAGGTGGAATTGCAGCATCGCCTTCTAAACGCATTGGAACAGCGTGGTGTTGATTTAAATGTTCACGAGTTCCAATACGAAGCCGCTGGTGTCAGTGCTCCTAGAGATTATGGTGATCCAACACCAAGCGTGGACATAAATCAATTGCTTGCTGCAATTGTATGTTTGAAAAATACCGTTCAGCTCATTTCAGTACCAATTTGAATTAGTGGCTGATAGCAAACAAGGAGAAATTGGCCGCACTTGTGGTTAGCCTGAGAGCTGGTGCTTTGGACATTTTGCAGACAATTCTAGAAGAACAACGTAAAAACTATCAGGTCGTAATGGATACTCTGCGGCGGAAGTACGGTAATGACCATCAAAAGGCGATTTATCGAATTGAAATGAAACATCGCGTGCAGAAAGCAGGAGAGACAATACAAGAATTTGCAGTAGAAATAGACCGATTGTCTAATTTGGTGTATACAGGTTCATGACCGGAGTACATTGAAAAGTGTAAAATAGAGGCTTTTGCGGATGGTTTACGCGACTTTGATACAAGGAGGGCCGTACTCGTATCACCGAAGGAAATATTTAGTGAGACGGTAGCCACCGCCTTGGTGACGGAAACAGCGAATAACTTATGCCGTCCAATGAAAAACGGCGCGTAGAAATTGAGAATATCGAATTAAAACAGTTAAAAACAGTTAAAAACAAAGTTCGCAATCTTCAGGCGGTGAGTCGTGAGGGAGTCTTCCAAGGAAAATATTACAATTGCGATAAAGTTGGGCATATGACCCGCACGTTCAAGATCACAATCGCCTGCCAGATTCCAAAATCAAGCAGGGACAAGAGGCGAAAATATAACATCAAAACCCTCGTTAAACTAAAACGAGTCAGCTCCAAGGGGCAGGAGTTGGCTCTCACAATGGATAGCCCCAGAATCTCCATATCACAAATGGCGCGGAATAACACCAGCTTGACTGTCATGGCGACAATTGAAGGAAAGGAATTCATCCTTACTCTCGACACGGGAGCATCGCACTCGATCATAAGGAGTGACTTGGTGAATAGAGTGGAGCCACTATCAGGTATCAGATTACGAACGGCAACAGGAGACGATGCACCTGTACTGGGCAAGTTAACGAGGAAGATAACGATTGGAACCATGACAGTTTCGCACGAGTTCATAGTAGCGGATATCATGGACGAGATCATTTTGGGCATTGATTTCATGATCAGGAATGGATTCACATTGGACCTCGATCGAAAAGTGATGAGGTATGGCAACGTGGAGCTACCGTTGAATATAGGTGATGATAAAGTATCACGTGTGAATCAAGTAGTCACGAATCAGCGTTGTGTCGTTCCGCCGAACTCAGATCCATTATCTGGGCAAACATCGATGGAGATTGTGAGACCCACCGATTGTGGGAGATTGAAGCAAACGAAACACAACCAGCCAGAGACATAATAGTTGGAAGGACCCTCGTGGAGCAGAAAGAAAACGGATTAGTGCCTTTCCGCATGATAAACTTAGGAAGAACACATAAAACATTTGGAAAAGCAATGGTCATCGGTAAGTGTTGAGAGGTGGCGTCAGTTGTAAGTTGTGAGGAACCGAATAGCCGCAAAGTAAAGAGCAGCACTTCCGTTAGCAAATGTAATGACCAATGGATGAGGAGAGTGAATGCGGAACAGCGGATAAACGCGCGACAACTTTTAGCGGAGCACTGTTCCATTTGGGCCGAAGAAGATAAGAATAACGGACGTACCACCATCGTAAAGCACACGATAGATACAGCGGATGCGAAGCCAATTCGTCAAGCACCTAGAAGCGTTCCATTAGCAAAAAGGCAGGAGGTCGCCGAATTAATAGAGGACAATCAACGCAACAAGATCATTGAGCCAGGAACAGGTCCGTGGAGCTCACCAGTGGTGCTTGTGAAGAAAAAGGATGGCATCACTTGATTTTGTGTTGACTACAGAAAGCTGAATGAGGTGACGAAGAAAGGCAGCTATCCGTTGCCCAGGATCGATGACACATTGGACACATTATCTGGTGCTAAATGGTTCTCCACATTGGATCTGAAGAGCGGATACTGGCAAGTATAAATCGACAAGAATGATCGTGAGAAGACAGCCTTTAGCGTTGGAGGTGGCCTGTGGCAATTTTTGGACTATGTAATGCGCCTACCACAGTTGAGAGGCTGATGGAACGTGTTCTGAAAGGACTGCACTGGAGGACATGTCTGGTGTATCTCGATGACATCTTCGTAATGGGAAAGGACTTCGACGAGCACGTAAACAACTTGGAAGAGGTCTTTAAACGAATAGACGCCGCATGGTTAAAGTTGAGTTCCAAGAAGTGTTCGATGTGCCAGAAAGAAGTCAAATACCTGGGTCATCGAGTAACTGAGAATGGGATACACACAGACGAAGAGAAGATTGCAGCTGTGAAGAATTGGCCAACACAATCGAATCTACATGACCTGCTTAGTTTCATAGGGCTTTGCACGTACTATAGACGCTTTGTACCAGGATTTGCTACTGTGGCGAAGTGCTTGCATGACTTAACGAAGCCATTCGAATGGAAAGAAGAGCAGCAGGAGTCATTCGAGCGACTTAAAGAACTGCTTTGCTCCGCTCCGATATTAGCTTACCCCGTACATGGCAAGAAGTTCATCCTGGATACGGACGCAAGTGGTATAGGCGGCATTCTATCACAACAAATCGAAGATCAAGAAAGAGTGATAGCTTACTTTAGCAGAGTATTAGCGAAGCCTGAGAGAAACTATTGTGTCACACGTAGAGAGCGGTTGGCGATAGTGGAAAGTGTGAAACATTTCCTACGGCCAAAGGTTTTTGCTAAGGACCGATCATGCAGCATTGCGATGGCTGTTAGATTTTAAGAACCCCGAAGGACAAATCGCAAGGTGGATTGAGAGACTCCAGAGCTACGATTTCGAGATACAGCACCGCAAAGGAGGACATCATGGCAATGCAGACGCACTCTCACGAAGACCATACAAGACAGATTGTAAACATTGTCTTCGGGCAGAGGAAAAAGAAGGTAGAGTTGATGTCCGTTCACTGACTGTCCTATCCGATGAACAATGGTCTGCACAAGGGGTTGGAGCGGTACAACGAAATGATCCAGACCTGGCTAAGATCATGACAAGCGTGGAAGCAGGTGTAAGACCGTCTTGGGAGGAGATTTCCGGAGAGAGCCCAATCACAAAGGCGTACTGGGCACAATGGCAGAGCCTAAAGTTAGTCAATGGTTGTCTATATCGTCAATGGGAGAGTGAAGATGGCAAGACCTCACGGAGTCTGATGGTCCCAAGAGCTCGAGTTGGCGACGTGTTAAAGGAATTCCAGGCATCACAAAGCGGAGGTCACTTAGGCATCACGAAGACCGTAGAGAAGATTAAGAAACGATTTTATTGGGTCGGATGCCAACAGTCGGTTGCAGAGTGGATCCCGTTGTCATTGACTACTTCAGTAAGTGGCCGGAAGTATACCCCATGCCGAACCAGAAAGCGAAGACCGTTGCGGATGCGTTTTATTACAGTTGGGTATGTCGATACGGAGTTCCACTTGAGCTGCACTCTGATCAAGGACGAAACTTTGAGTCAACGTTGTTCGGAGACATGTGCAAGATGCTCGGCATACGTAAAACGCGTACAACACCTTTACACCCGCAATCGGATGGTATGGTGGAGCGATTCAACCGAACGCTAGAGGAGTATCTGCGGAAAGTAGTGGACAAGCAGCAAGAAGACTGGGATGAGCACATACCAGCGTTCTTGATGGCTTATCGGTCAGCTGTTCACGACACTACAGCAAAGACCGGGGAAGACCTACGCTTGCCAGCAGATGTAAGATTAGGTGTAACACCAACGGCTGGATGAGATCCACCAATTTATCAGACGGCGCATAAAATTGGTAAGCGACAAGATGAAAGCCAGATATGACGTACGAGCAAACACCGAGGGATTTAAAGAAGGTGATTTAGTTTTGCTTCATAACCCACAACGGAAGAAGGGTCTGTCACCGCAGCTACAAACGCATTGGGAAGCACCGTATCGCATTATTAAAAGAATTAATGATGTATACCGGATTCGCTCCAACAACAGGAGCAGAATGATAGTGGTTCACTTGGAGAGGTTAGCACCGTATGGAGGAGGACTGTCAGAATCTGTTCGGGACGAACACGTTTAAGAGGAGAGCAGTGTTACGAAGATCGAGAATCATAATCTCATACAAGGTTCTGTTCAATACTGGCTTGTGTCAACATATTCGCAGCATGCGATAGCAGAGATCGCCAATAGTCAAAGAGCATAAGGGCAAAGTAAGTACGTACGAAGAGAAATGTAAGTGCAGAGCATAGAACGTGCGTAGAACAGAGAGCGCCGTATACGCAATAGGAATGAAGAGTACGAACGATACGTACATGAGCGTCGGAGGCAACAACAATTACACAGCGAAGAGCGAATGCAGCACAAAGAGGAATGCGCAAAATAAAAGTACGCGAACTGCGTCGCCTGTGTAATTGTTAGTGTAATTCGTTCTAATGACAATGGCACTGAGCATAGACAGGGTGACATATCGTGCGAAGAAGGATCGCGATATCTCTAGACCCTGAATCTAGAATGATCATCTAAGCGATGGTGACACGCAGCCTGTATAAAAGGGCGAAGGGAACAGAGACTGGGTCAGTTGTGAAAGAGATCTATGAACGTAAATAAGAGTTGAACAAGTGAACAGTGGTGCGAATAGCAATAGTGTCGCATATAAGATAAAGAGTTGTGTTGAGATAAGAGAACATTGTAAAGACATAAGCTAGTGTTATTGTAAATAAGTGTCAATAGTTGTTCAAGTTATTTCAATAAATAACATTTGTTAATAGCAGATCAAATTAAGTCTTTAATTGATATCCAGTGATCGAACCCTATTTAATAAACAGTAAAAATTCGTAACATTGGTGTCAGAAGTGGGATATCAATTTAAAAATGGTGAAATTTGATCAGTTGAAAGTGGAACAGCTGAAGAAGGAGTTGGCCACGTTGAATTTACCAACTGCAGGAGTCAAGGTGGAATTGCAGCATCGCCTTCTAAACGCATTGGAACAGCGTGGTGTTGATTTAAATGTTCACGAGTTCCAATACGAAGCCGCTGGTGTCAGTGCTCCTAGAGATTATGGTGATCCAACACCAAGCGTGGACATAAATCAATTGCTTGCTGCAATTGTATGTTTGAAAAATACCGTTCAGCTCATTTCAGTACCAATTTGAATTAGTGGCTGATAGCAAACAAGGAGAAATTGGCCGCACTTGTGGTTAGCCTGAGAGCTGGTGCTTTGGACATTTTGCAGACAATTCTAGAAGAACAACGTAAAAACTATCAGATCGTAATGGATACTCTGCAGCGGAAGTACGGTAATGATCATCAGAAGGCGATTTATCGAATTGAAATGAAACATCGCGTGCAGAAAGCAGGAGAGACAATACAAGAATTTGCAGTAGAAATAGACCGATTGTCTAATTTGGTGTATACAGGTTCATGACCGGAGTACATTGAAAAGTGTAAAATAGAGGCTTTTGCGGATGGTTTACGCGACTTTGATACAAGGAGGGCCGTACTCGTATCACCGAAGGAAATATTTAGTGAGACGGTAGCCACCGCCTTGGTGACGGAAACAGCGAATAACTTATGCCGTCCAATGAAAAACGGCGCGTAGAAATTGAGAATATCGAATTAAAACAGTTAAAAACAGTTAAAAACAAAGTTCGCAATCTTCAGGCGGTGAGTCGTGAGGGAGTCTTCCAAGGAAAATATTACAATTGCGATAAAGTTGGGCATATGACCCGCACGTTCAAGATCACAATCGCCTGCCAGATTCCAAAATCAAGCAGGGACAAGAGGCGAAAATATAACATCAAAACCCTCGTTAAACTAAAACGAGTCAGCTCCAAGGAGCAGGAGTTAGCTCCCACAATGAATAGCCCCAGAATTTCTATATCACAAATGGCGCGGAAACCCACGAGCTTGACTGTCATGGCGACAATTGAAGGAAAGGAATTCATCCTTACTCTCGACACGGGAGCATCGCACTCGATCATAAGGAGTGACTTGGTGAATAGAGTGGAGCCACTATCAGGTATCAGATTACGAACGGCAACAGGAGACGATGCACCTGTACTGGGCAAGGTAACGAGGAAGAAAACGATTGGAACCATGACAGTTTCGCACGAGTTCATAGTAGCGGATATCATGGACGAGATCATTGTGGGCATTGATTTCATGATCAGGAATGAATTCACATTGGACCTCGATCGAAAAGTGATGAGGTATGGCAACGTGGAGCTACCGTTGAATATAGGTGATGATAAAGTATCACGTGTGAATCAAGTAGTCACGAATCAGCGTTGTGTCGTTCCGCCGAACTCAGATCCATTATCTGGGCAAACATCGATGGAGATTGTGAGACCAACCGATTGTGGGAGATTGAAGCAAACGAAACACAACCAGCCAGAGACATAATAGTTGGAAGGACCCTCGTGGAGCAGAAAGAAAACGGATTAGTGCCTTTCCGCATGATAAACTTAGGAAGAACACATAAAAGATTTGGAAAATCAATGGTCATCGATAAGTGTTGAGAGGTGGCGTCAGTTGTAAGTTGTGAGGAACCGAATAGCCGCAAAGTAAAGAGCAGCACTTCCGTTAGCAAATGTAATGACCAATGGATGAGGAGAGTGAATGCGGAACAGCGGATAAAGGCGCGACAACTTTTAGCGGAACACTGTTCCATTTGGGCCGAAGAAGATAAGAATAACGGACGTACCACCATCGTAAAGCACACGATAGATACAGCGGATGCGAAGCCAATTCGTCAAGCACCTAGAAGCGTTCCATTAGCAAAAAGGCAGGAGGTCGCCCAATTAATAGAGGACAATCAACGCAACAAGATCATTGAGCCAGGAACAGGTCCGTGGAGCTCACCAGTGGTGCTTGTGAAGAAAAAGGATGGCATCACTTGATTTTGTGTTGACTACAGAAAGCTGAATGAGGTGACGAAGAAAGGCAGCTATCCGTTGCCCAGGATCGATGACACATTGGACACCAGAATGATCGTGAGAAGACAGCCTTTAGCGTTGGAGGTGGCCTGTGGCAGTTTTTGGACGCATTACATACGCCTACCACATTTGAGAGGCTGATGGAACGTGTTCTGAAAGGACTGCACTGGAGGACATGTCTGGTGTATCTCGATGACATCTTCGTAATGGGAAAGGACTTCGACGAGCACGTAAACAACTTGGAAGAGGTCTTTAAACGAATAGACGCCGCAGGGTTAAAGTTGAGTTCCAAGAAGTGTTCGATGTCCCAGAAAGAAGTCAAATACCTGGGTGATCGAGTAACTGAGAATGGGATACACACAGACGAAGAGAAGATTGCAGCTGTGAAGAATTGGCCAACACAATCGAATCTACATGACCTGCATAGTTTCATAGGGCTTTGCACGTACTATAGACGCTTTGTACCAGGACTTGCTACTGTGGCGAAGTGCTTGCATGACTTAACGAAGCCATTCGAATGGAAAGAAGAGCAGCAGGAGTCATTCGAGCGACTTAAAGAACTGCTTTGCTCCGCTCCGATATTAGCTTACCCCGTACATGGCAAAAAGTTCATCCTGGATACGGACGCAAGTGGTATAGGCGGCATTCTATCACAACAAATCGAAGATCAAGAAAGAGTGATAGCTTACTTTAGCAGAGTATTAGCGAAGCCTGAGAGAAACTATTGTGTCACACGTAGAGAGCGGTTGGCGATAGTGAAAAGTGTGAAACATTTCCTACGGCCAAAGGTTTTTGCTAAGGACCGATCATGCAGCATTGCGATGGCTGTTAGATTTAAAGAACCCCGAAGGACAAATCGCAAGGTGGATTGAGAGACTCCAGAGCTACGATTTCGAGATACAGCACCGCAAAGGAGGACATCATGGCAATGCAGACGCACTCTCACGAAGACCATACAAGACAGATTGTAAACATTGTCTTCGGGCAGAGGAAAAAGAAGGTAGAGTTGATGTCCGTTCACTGACTGTCCTATCCGATGAACAATGGTCTGCACAAGGGGTTGGAGCGGTACAACGAAATGATCCAGACCTGGATCATGACAAGTGTGGAAGCAGGTGTAAGACCATCTTGGGAGGAGATTTCCGGAGAGAGCCCAATCACAAAGGCGTACTGGGCACAATGGCAGAGCCTAAAGTTAGTCAATGGTTGTCTATATCGTCAATGGGAGAGTGAAGATGGCAAGACCTCTCGGAGTCTGATGGTCCCAAGAGCTCGAGTTGGCGACGTGCTAAAGGTATTCCAGGCATCACAAAGCGGAGGTCACTTAGGCATCACGAAGACCGTAGAGAAGATTAAGAAGCGATTTTATTGGGTCGGATGCCAACAGTCGGTTGCAGAGTGGATCCGGTTGTCATTGACTACTTCAGTAAGTGGCCGGAAGTATACCCCATGCCGAACCAGAAAGCGAAGACCGTTGCGGATGCGTTTTATTACAGTTGGGTATGTCGATACGGAGTTCCACTTGAGCTGCACTCTGATCAAGGACGAAACTTGTTCGGAGACATGTGCAAGATGCTCGGCATACGTAAAACGCGTACAACACCTTTACACCCGCAATCGGATGGTATGGTGGAGCGATTCAACCGAACGCTAGAGGAGTATCTGCGGAAAGTAGTGGACAAGCAGCAAGAAGACTGGGATGAGCACATACCAGCGTTCTTGATGGCTTATCGGTCAGCTGTTCACGACACTACAGCAAAGACCGGGGAAGACCTACGCTTGCCAGCAGATGTAAGATTAGGTGTAACACCAACGGCTGGATGAGATCCACCAATTTATCAGACGGCGCATAAAATTGGTAAGCGACAAGATGAAAGCCAGATATGACGTACGAGCAAACACCGAGGGATTTAAAGAAGGTGATTTAGTTTTGCTTCATAACCCACAACGGAAGAAGGGTCTGTCACCGCAGCTACAAACGCATTGGGAAGGACCGTATCGCATTATTAAAAGAATTAATGATGTCGTATACCGGATTCGCTCCAACAACAGGAGCAGAATGAAAGTGGTTCACTTGGAGAGGTTAGCACCGTATGGAGGATGACTGTCAGAATCTGTTCGGGACGAACACGTTTAAGAGGAGAGCAGTGTTACGAAGATCGTAATCTCATACAAGGTTCTGTTCAATAATGGCTTGTGTCAACATATTCGCAGCATGCGATAGCAGAGATCGCCAATAGTCAAAGAGCATAAGGGCATAGAAAGAGCTAGTAAGTACGAGAGTTATCCGAAGAGAATTGTAAGTGCAGAGCATAGAACGTGCGTAGAACAGAGATAGGAATGAAGAGTACGGACGATACGTACATGGGCGTAGGAGGCAAAAACAATTACACAGCGAAGAGCGAATGCAGCACAAAGAGGAATGCGCAAAATAAGAGTACGCGAACTGCGTCGCATGTGTAATTGTTAGTGTAATTCGTTCTAATGACGATGGCACTGAGCATAGATAGGGTGACGTATCGTGCGAAGAAGGATCGCGATATCTTTAGACCCTGAATCTAGAATGATCATCTAAGCGATGGTGACACGCAGCCTGTATAAAAGGGCGAAGAGAACAGAGACTGGGTCAGTTGTGAAAAAGATCTATGAACGTAAATAAGAGTTGAACAAGTGAACAGTGGTGCGAATAGCAATAGTGTCGTATACAAGATAAAGAGTTGTATTGAGATAAGAGAACATTGTAAAGACATAAGCTAGTGTTATTGTAAATAAGTGTCAATAGTTGTTCAAGTTTAATAAACATTATTTAATAAACAGTAAAAATTCGTAACAATATTAACCATAACCAATTTTAAATATAATAATATTTTTACGAAGATCGAGAATCATAGTCTCATACAAGGTTCTGTTCAATAGTGGCTCGTGTCAACATATTCGCAGCATGCGAAAGCAGAGATCGCCAATAGTCAAAGAGCATAAGGGCATAGAAAGAGCTAGTAAGTACGCGAGCCATCCGAAGAGAAATGTAAGTGCAGAGCATAGAACGTGCGTAGAACAGAGAGCCCCGTATACGAAATAGGAATGAAGAATACGGACGATACGTACATGAGCGAAGGAGGCAAACACAATTACACAGCGAAGAGCGAATGCGCAAAACAAGAGTACGTGAATTGCGTCGCCTGTGTAACTGTTAGTGTAATTCGTTCTAACGACGATGGCACTGAGCATAGACAGGGTGACGTATCGTGCGAAGAAGGATCGCGATATCTCTTGACCCTGAATCTAGAATGATCGTCTAAGCAATGGTAACACGCAGCCTGTATAAAAGGGCGAAGAGAACCGAGACTGAAGTCTGTTGTGAAAAAGATCTATGAACGTAATTAAGAGTTGAACAAGTGAACAGTTGTGCGAATAGTGTCGCATATAAGATAAAGAGTTGTGATAAGAGAACTTTGTAAAGACATAAGCTAGTGTTATTGTAAATAGTTGTTCAAGTTATTTCAATAAATAAGATTTGTTAATAGCAGATCAAATTAAGTCTTTAATTGATATCCAGTGATCGAACCCTATTTAATAAACAGTGAAATTCGTAACAATATAATAAACAAAAAAAACAAACAGAACGAACAAATCTAAAAAAATTCAATCGTGACATCGAAAACTAATCATTTTGACAGTTCTTGGCATCACTTTTCCCCTAGGGGAAAATTTTCTTCAGATCACCGTACTATGTCAAGTATTCAGTTTTTACAGAAAGTGCCTTTGACAGGTTCGCCGGTACGGAATTGGACAACTTTTTCCTATTTACACAATAGAGCATTTTTGTGGTCATTTCTAGACATTAACTTTAGTCGTTTTTTTTTGTAGCAGAAAAAATTCAATTTGAATGTTTGCTTTTTTTGACACATTTAATTTCTTAAACTGAAATAATAGGGGTATTCAGACGACTGATTTAGAATTGTTTATCTATAATTGTATATCTTCTCAGTCTGAGCATCCAAATTCGTTTTTTTCATTAGTTCCTTAGAGTATTGCTTTTTATGTCAAATTTCAAAGGCAAAAATGCCACTTTTTATACAATTATAGTCAACGAATTCTAGTCAGGCTTCAACTCGATAAGAATTGTATAAATTTAGAATTGTATTACAAAAACATATTGCACGGCATACAATTCTAAATCAGTACCTCTGAATACCCCTAATTTATTCAAAACAGTTGTGAGATTTGAGACCTTACACTGTTTTTGTGATGCCACTGCAAAGAAATCGGATTTCCCTATCCCTGAATTCTTATTTATTATGGAATTTCAATAAATATATATGAGGAAAACCCAATGTAGGGGAAAATAGTACTTTATTATTAGTACTAATTCGAAAATAAAAATAGCTTTGGCAACACTGATCACAAAATCGGGTGTTTATTTCGATAAAAACACTGGAAAATAAACGGTACCTTCCCTGAGTGTAAAATTTTCGTGCTTTTGATAAAAACACCTGTTCGCGGAAGAAGAAGAAGACTTCACGTGACCGAAGGTTAATGGTAAACGCAATAAGTTAAAAATATAAATATTTGTAAATAAAGTGTATGTATTCTGCAGATCACGTAAAGAAGGTTACTTTCTTGATATATAGTATATAGAATTTATGGTTTTTGTTTTTTAAATAAAAAATGCGGCTAATGTGGTACACTTGAGGTCCTTGCTTATAAAAATGATCTGCAAACCGGTATTACAAAAATTTGCAATTCAAATTACAGTTAGTTACTTTTACGGGTTTTGTATAAATTTTGAATACATTTCTGGCAACAATACGCCTATCATCATTTGGAAAATAATGATGATGGATCGGCCTAGGCTAGGCTGAGTCCCCACGTCGCTATCGTCGTCTGCAGGTGAAGTCACTGTGGGAATCCGTGGTTTTTGTTACTGAAAACAGTACCGCGAGGAGACCATGTATCACTACACCCCTAGAGAGATTTACATGAGATGATAATTAACTTTTCGCCATCGACGTCTACCCAAGGTTCTAATAAAGCGGCTCTAAAACCCAACTTTTGATGGAAAAATACCGTTCAGCTCATTTAAGTACCAATTGGAGTTATTGACTGGTGGTAACCAATGGTCTAACAAAGAGAAATTGACTGCACTTGTTTTTAGTCTGAGAGCTGGTGATATGTACATTTGAAATTACTGAAGAACAACGTAAAGACTATCAGACGATAGTCTTGAGGCCACTCGAAAAAAATTTCATAAGCATACGGTGTGAATCAGGTTTTTTAAAATAGAAAGAAAATAGCAAAATTATTCACCCGCCCACAAAATTACGCGGTGTGAAACCGGTTCATATACCCTACACCCTGTGTAAGGGTATATTCATTTTGTCCGTCCGTTTGTAACACCTCGAATTGGGGATCCTGTAGGTATGGAAAAGTAGGAACAAATGCAGTTTTTTATTATTAAATTTTATTATTAGTATTGAACAAAAAATTTTATATTTTTTTTTCAGTTTTTGTTAAATTTGTTGTTAAAAGTTTATAATTTTTAAAAAGAGAATTCAATTACCTTTCTTTTGAACATATACGGCTATCAATCTGCATACTGCACGTATTTATTCCGAAAAGTATATATATTCTTGATCAACGTCACCTCCTGAGTCGATGTAGCGATGTCTGTTTGTCTGTCAGTCGGTCTGTCTGTCTGTAGAAATCAGTTTTTTGAAGAAACGGTGAAAGCTAGAGAAGTTTTAGATTTATAACTATTATATGTATACGCTGTTTGTTAATGATATTTGGAAAAATCGGTCAACGAACACGCCCACCTCACATATAAAGCTAAAGTTCAAGTTGTAATATCTTGTGAGCTATGCCATATATCAAGATTAAATTTTGTGTGATGTGCCACCTATACAAGTTTATATGCCAAAAATGGAAAAGACCTCCCATATAAAGCAAAAGGTTTATACGGGATATCTGGTGATTTATGGTATATATCGAGATGAAATTTTGTGTGTGATCATGTTCTACCGATACAAGTTTACATCCCATAAATGAAAAACATCGCCCAATGGACACGCCCATCTCCCATATAAAGCAAAAGGTTTCTATGGGATATATGGTGAACTATGTCTTATATCGAGATGAACTTTTGTATGTGGTCATGTTCCACCGATACGAGTTTACAATCCAAAAATGGAAAATATATACCAAAAAATATTCAGTATATATAACAAACTCTTCAAAGTTTTACGATTATTTTCAAAAAATAATCGCCTTAAGTGAAATTCGGATAAAAAGGTACTCTGGCTACAGCTGTGTGTAGGGTATATAAACTTCGGCACGGCCGAAGATAACGCTTTTACTAGTTTTTATATTTGCACCATGTGTTACACTGGCACATAGACGGTAAGTAGCGAACAACAAACAATTATGAAGTCACCCTCTACCACGGTTACAAACATACTTATTTTCTACGTATATTCCACTGGCATATTGAAATCTGCCACGGCTAAAAAAAACTTGTGGAACCTGTCGATTTCACTGGGACATTGACGGAAATAGTGCGAACTGCAAAAAATGGTGGCCCCATAGGTTCCCATCAACTTTATGATCACTTAGGCTCGATAATGTAACATGAAACTTAGTAGTGGTGGTAAGGGGGGTTGGTCCAGGGCAGAAAGCGGAAGCACACATAAGAGATCGAGCTCCGGCTCGTCGGCAATAGGGAGTGAGGACTTGCTTCCGGCTCATGAAAGCTGCTACTTTTAATTAATTATTTTTTTTTAATTGCGTGCTATTGCAGACGGACAGAATACAGAACATAACGAAAAGGATATTAGAAGGAGAATAGAAGAGAGTGAGTCCGAAAGTGAGAGAGAAAGAGTAAGGGAGATAGAGAGAGTCCTAAAGTGAAAGAGAAAGATTAAGAGGTGCGGCCGAAAGTTGCATTGGGTTGGTGGTTGTACTCAATACCTTGCCCACCCTTCCATGATCACCTGTATCCAGCACTTAGCAGGTGATCCCATATACTACACTCACTTCATCTATCCAACCATACCAACCAGAAACAACTTATTGTTTTATTTAGCCAATCATCGTAACTACGATACGGGAACTACGGGAACTAAGAAAAAATAACCCCCAAGAGTGAAAACATCCGCCAAGAAGAAAAACACAAATATTCATGTAATAACGACCTTCATTGTTCTGAATTGTTCTGAAAAAAATTAATATCTAAAAACTTACATAGTAATAAAAGAAATTATAAAATCATTGCAAACATAAACAATAGAGAGCACAAAACCTTAAACCCAAAAGAATACCCCAAATGTTATTTAAAGCGAATTCATTCCCCAATACGTTGCTGGCTAAAAATATGCTCTATAACTAATTGTTGAGTTTTGCTTTATCGTTATGGTATTGAATTTTTATATGGATTATGATGCTGTTTTCATTTTGTTTTTTTTTTTTTGTTTTAAACTGATTTTTTTATGAGAGTTTAGCGAGCTCACTGGACGTCCCGTACTGAAGAACAACGTAAAGACTATCAGACGATAGTCTTGAGGCCACGCGAACAAAACTTCATAAGTACACGGTGTGAATCAGGTTGTTTAAAATAGACAGAAAATAGCAAAATTATTTACCCGCCCACAAAATTTCAAAAGTACACGGTGTGAAACCGGTTTGTCAAATCGCTACACTTATGATTAAATAAAATATGAAATTGTGCTATTGAATTATAAAATTATATTGTAAATTATGAACTAGCTAATTGAATTATTTACTCATTACTTATTACTACTTATGTATATTAATTAACTATTATGAATTTCAACTTAATCTAATTATCCTAAATCTAATTCTAAGTCTATTGTGAAGCAATTGTAAAACTATTTTAAATTCTAAGCTTCGTTGTGTGACAAGTCGCATTGTAGTTCGCGCTCTTTTCACTCAACGCAGCCATCTTTTTTTATGCCGTTGCAGCATAAATTGCTGAATTGCAGTTCATAAAATTTGAGAAATTAAAGATCGTTCACTTTGTTCGAGACAAGCACCGCATTCACTTCGTCGTTTCTTTTTATTAATTTCCGCGAAAGGTAAATCAAGACATAGTCCAGAGATAAAATTATTAATTAGCAATTTTCATTGCTACTTTCAAAAAAACCTTTGAAAGTTTTTCATGGCGCCCGAGCAGGGACCAGTCTAATTTACCTCGCGATTCGTTTTTATTGAGTGCTATCGTCGTTCGCGAATTAAATCGTCTGTGTGTCGCTTCGCACAGTTTCGAATTTAAGTAGAGAAAGTAATTCTCATTCGGTCCGTTTCGCGACAACAAGTTGCAGCCATCCGCAAGGAGTTCCATCGTAGGAGTTCCCGCATCCAAAGGAGTGCCAGTCCACAGTTCCAGAGGAGGATCATTTCTATGTGCCGGCAGAAGTTGACCGAAGTTCCCGCCGAAATCAGGTACTAAATGCAATTAATTAATAAGTGCGAGATTCGAGGAGTAAAAACTAACGCATACTCAAAGGCAAATTGTTGTGGCCAAATAAATTCGTCTAATAAGAGAATTGCTTATCCGAATAAATAAAATTGTTCCGCACAAATTAATTGCATTTCCCTTTGGCATAGCGTATAGTAGAGCATTTATATATAATATTTTTCGTTCAGTGATGTGGCTACGTTGTTGTCGTAGGTCATTATTGTCTTGTTCGTAAGCAAAGTCAGTTTCTTCTCTACTTCTTCATAGTATTGAAGCTGTGTCATATTCCCCTGTCTTAGTGTCGACATTTCTTGTTCGATTAAATGTACTGGACGTTTGTCCGAACCGCTTTATTGAAATTCGAAAACTAAAACTAAGAACAATGGTTTCATAAATCTATACCTATCCCTATCCCTGCAAAAGTGCTGATCGAGCGCCTCGTGCCCGGACGCGAAATGCCCACGACTTCGTCGTCGGCGAAGCCTTGGCCGTTGGTGTCGGCTCTCATCCGCCGGAACTGCTGATGTAGCGCTTCTAAGACAATGTTCGAGACGCTAGTCTGGTATTGCGCTACACTTCCCTGGTGATCGTGTTACCTTATACAATGCGTGTAATCAATTTTTAACCAACTGTCAAAAGTTTCACATCTGGTTATCTGGTTATCTTATACATCCCCAGTCAGATCGACAGGTGTCTTTGCACAGGGAGGTTAAATATTTTCCGTGTTGTTATTTTCCCAATGCAAAATATATTAACTGGTGTCCCTAAACAGGGAAGTTAAATATTTTCGGTGTTTCAATCACAGATTACCAGATATGAAACTAGAAATTCCGCTTATATGTGGTTGTTAAAATGGTTTGATGGTGTGTGTGAAAAACACGAAATAGCGCCAGCGGATCGTATTGGAACCTACATTTTGCGTCGAAAAGCGCCAGCGGAATTTTTCGGAACCTACATTTTGCGCTTCATTATTCACCAAAATGCACCTCCGCTGTCTGAAATTGCATCTCTTGTTCTTCTTGAGAAAGAATGTGAAAATTTTAAGTTTTGGAAATCCTCCCTCCCTTACTTATATATATATATATATATATATACGCAATCTAGGCAATGCCCACAAGCTATAATTCAATTTTCAATCAATTTGGATTTCAAATCAAACCGGTATTCTGATCCGAAATAGAGCAAAACATTACTCCTTAGAGTCATACTCAAAGAATTATCTACAAGCTACATCCTTATGCTTGCTATGTAACAATAAAAACTTGACACTATCCGCAGTGTAGTATCCGCCGCGTTTTTCAATTCCTGAAAAGCAATTCCAGGACTTCTTCAATACTCTAGGAGACAGGTTTTTGGCTGCTGGAGATTATAATGCCAAGCATACGCACTGGGGTTCTCGCCTCGTCAATCCAAAAGGCAGGCAACTCTATAATACAATCCTCAACTTCCGCAATAAGCTCAACTTTGTTTCTCCAAGGCAGCCTACTTATTGGCCAACAGATCCCAGAAAAACTCCTGACTTAATCGACTTTGCCATTACCAAGCAAATTGATAGTAACATGATTTCTACTGAAACATGCCAAGGCCTATCCTCCGATCACTCCCCTGTAACCTTCTGTGTGTTTGAACAGCCGAAACAAATTGATTATCCTTACAGACTAACCTCACCTCGAACTAATTGGCTAAAGTATAAAAAATATATAAGCAGTCACATCCATACTAATCCCGAGTTGGAGAAAGAAGAGGACATAGAAGAATTTGTCCAAATATTCAACGAAATGGTCACCTCTGCAGCAGAATTATCTACTCCAAGGAATAGTAAAGCTACAAACAAAGCGAGAATTATATCCAACAGCCACATTGAAAATCTAGTTTCAAACAAACGCCGTCTTAGACGTGAATGTCAGGCTTTCAGATCTCCTGCTTCCAAACAAAGACTCACCGATGCAATTAGAAAATTAAAGGAAGCTCTAAAGCTCCACCAAAAAATCGAGCAACGCAACTACATTACTTATGTACTCCCTCATGTTCTAGCAAGTTCTCTCTCTGGAAGGCCAATAAAGGAATAAAGGCACCAGTAGAAGGTGAGTCTCCAATTAGAGATCATCTAGGCAACTGGGCACGCAGCGAAGTAGAAAAGGCAAATGTTTTCGCTCGTCACTTGAGCACAGTTTTCCAACCAAATCCACCTACTAATGGTTTTCAAATCCCTTCCCACAGTAGGACCCATCATGAAGTTATGGCTCCTATTATTAGCACCGATAACGAAATTAAAACCCATATACAAACACATCTTAACCCCAAAAAGGCTCCAGACTATGATCACATAACGCCTAAAATTCTTATTAAACTTCCTAATACTGCAATCGCTTTTATTACTAGCTTATTCAATGCTATATTTCGCTTGGGCCACTTTCCCACGCCTTGGAAAAAATCCTTAATAATAATGATTCCAAAATCAGGCAAGGACAAGACGTTACCGTCCTCCTACAGACCTATCAGTTTGCTTCCGTGCCTCTCCAAACTCTTCGAAAAAGTGCTTCTGATAAAAGTTAATCCCTATCTTCGAGAAAGAAACATAATTCCTCATCACCAATTTGGCTTCCGTGAAAAACATGGAACAATAGAGCAAGTAAACCGCATCACCAATGTGATAAGGAATGCATTCGAGAACCACAAATACTGCTCCGCCATATTTCTCGATGTTGCTCAGGCATTCGACAGAGTCTGGCACGAGGGTTTGCTGTACAAAATTATGCTTTTACTCCCAGAAAACTACCACCAGGTCTTGAAATCTTATATTACTGATAGAATCTTCCGCGTCAAATACAACGAATGCATTACGAAAGACTACGAAATAAAGGGGGGCGTCCCGCAGGGAAGCGTACTTGGTCCAATCCTGTACATCCTATTCACGTCAGACCTGCCAACGAATAGCAAGATTGTTACCTCTACTTTTGCTGCTGACACCGCAATGCTCAGTACCAATAAATGTCCTATTAAAGCATCAATAGATCTAGAATACCACTTAAAATCCGTTGAAAAATGGTTGTCGAATTGGCGCATAAAAGTAAATGAGCAGAAGAGTAAGCATGTCACATTCACACTAAGAGTAAACACGTGTCCTACTGTAACCTTAAACAGCATCCCTATTCCGCAAAGATCAGAGGTCACATACCTTGGGATCTACCGCTTCCATCCACTGGCTTATTAACCACAGAACTCCACTAACCCTAGAAAACAAGGTACTCCTCTACAACAGCACCATAAAACCTATTTGGACATATGGTATCCAACTATGGGGAAATGCTTGTTCAACTAACATTGAACTTATACAGAGAGCACAATCAATGATTCTGAGAACCATAACCGGAGCTCCTTGGTATATCCGAAACGAAAATATCCACAGAGACCTAAACATTCCTATGGTGAAAGATGTAGTTCCACACATCAGAGCCAAATATCTTCAAAAACTACAAGACCATCCATTAGCGAACTCCCTGGCGAACCCAAGCAGCACATCCCGCCTACGTAGAAACGACCTACCATCCCTGTAATTTTTGAGGACCGTACATCAACAGTACTCCCCAGAAATCGAGGAGTAGCCAATAATTAGTCTTAAGATTTGAAATACTTATTGTTAGTCTCTAGAAGAGAAGATTCAATAAAAATTAAATATGTTAAAAAAAAAAAAAATTGGATTTCCCAAACCAACATAATCATAAATTACATTTCTGTAATTTTCCCAAATTTTTGATGTTTGGTAAATCTAATTGAGATGAAAAATAGCTGATTTGTTTCACCAAAAGTTGACTTTTAGCGATGCCACTTTTTTTATAAGTAATTCACCTCAAAATGTTTCGGATTAGAGATTGAATAAAATTTGCACTTACAAATGAGATATATATTTCAAATCACAAAAACAAATACAAATTGTTGGCCTTACAGCACCCGAAGGGCAATAATTTGTGTTGTGCGTTTGTAATGTTTTACACCAATGAAAGATATCTACAGTCTAATGCCGAATCCAAACGTCTGGGGTGAGAGTTTTTTCATTGCAAGTAATACTGGCATTGCTCGCCGAGATTTGGAGGCCGTAAAGAAAAATGTATGTTCCTGAAGCGGGAAGTGAACCCGACATTGTCGACTCGTAAGCAATGCATTTAGCCACCGATGATACCTACACGTATTTTAAAGCATTTCATATCTGAGAACTTGTGACTTGCACATTATTAGTGTGGCAGAGAAAGTAGCAAAATTCCAAATTATGTACTAATATACCCACATTTATCAACAAAAGATATGGCATTGCACTATATTTGATGTTTAAGTGGTGAACTCACGTACACAATCTGTGTATCCACCAATCGCATCAAAAAGAGATTTTTTTTTTGACGTTTTGCCTCAAATGTCAGAAGTTTAATATCTGGTAATCTGTGGTTTCAATATCCCAGTCTAAATTATCAAAAATTAGCTATCGTATGAGTACAAGATGAAACTAATTGATATGTTTTTTCTTGTGCGAGATGAGAATTATGATAAACAAGGATTGATGTAGGGTCTGGGAAGGAATTCAAAGGATCCGGCAGTAAAAAAATGCAATCCAACAACGCTTGAAATCGCTAACAAGGATTTGTTCTAGAGGATGAGTTTAGGCATTGTTGCAACAACAGCAACGACAACTTTTAAAATGGGAGCAGCGATATCCATGGGTTCCCAAAAATTCATAACTGTCGACAACATCATCAGTAGCCTTCACCATCGTCGTCGTTGTTGCTGCCGGCACCACCATCATTTGATGCGTCTTTATCATCACCAGTTGAATAGTCGTTTGCAACATTTATTATAAGATGTCCCGAAAAAATCACAATAAGTGGTGAAGCTTCTTCACACCATCCATTTTCTTCGAAAGAATTCATAAATTTGAAATTGATATGTTTGTTTTTATTTATTTTTGACGTTTGATAATTTATTTTGACTAAATTCGTTCACAATAACAAACAATTACGATCCGTGAGCGTTCGTATTCTATTATCTCGACACGTTCGTACTGTTCGTTCGTATCGTAATTCTCGTTCGTACGAAAGCCGTTCCGTGAACGGATTTGACGATTCGACCCCTGGTGTCCCTAAACAGGGAAGTTAAATATATTTCGTTGGTTTGAGATCCCAGTCTAAATTATATTGACTGGTGTCCCTTGTCAGGGAAGTTCAACATTTTGCGCGATTAATATTCCCTTTGAAATTTATATTTACTGGTGTCACTTTACAGAGCAAATATTTTTTTTTTGTTGTTTTGCTATCCCAGTCGGAATTTAATAATCTCGGCCCGTTGGATAGTGAATCTCAATATTGCATTGAGACGGTACATACGAATATTTAGTATTTAGTAAAGAAGTTAAATATATTTCGTTGGTTTGATATCCCAGTCTAAATTATATTGACTGGTGTCCCTTGACAGGGAAGTTAAACATTTTTCGCGATTAATATTCCCTTTGAAATTTATATTTACTGGTGTCACTTTACAGAGAAGCAAATATTTTTTTTTTTTGTTGTTTTGCTATTCCAGTCGGAATTTAAGAATCTCGGCCCGTTGCATAGTGAATCTCAATATTGCATTGAGACAGTACATACGAATATGTAGTAAATATAACTATAGTGTTAAGTGCCGATTTGTCGTAATTTTCTTAAATTCTATAGTGGTGCTTCTGTAGAATCGTTATTCCATAATTTACTTGGATATAATCAATTAAGATTACACAACGCTACAATGCCCATTGAATTGTATACTTCGATCTCGTTCATAAGTTAATCTCGTTCGCTAAATTACTGCGATAAATAAATCAATATGACCGGGAAAAAACGACAAGTTTCACCATGCAAGACAAGGGCTCTTGAACAATTTGTCCAACAAAGAGAAAGTGTTGTGGCAAATTAAACAATCTATTGAAGACAAAAGTATTTCTTTCAATCCATTCGAATTATAATGTCGTTTGGATATTGAGAATTCTTATATTGAGAAAGCGATGACTTTCCAAAATGAAATTGAGGTATTGGATCCAAGTGATAGCTATAGAGCTGAATTGGAAAATACATGCGTTAGTACCAAATCTCTATTAATGTCAAATCATGGAAAAAATTAAAGGCCAAGTTTACATGAAAATTCATTCGGCTTTTCAATGCCACATTCTTGGTTGCCCAATATGCGGCTTCCGAAGTTTAACGGTAAATATTCAGAGTATAAGAATTTTATCAGCTTATTTGAGAATTAAGTCGATAATGACAACTCTCTCACTGACATTGGAAAATTTAACCATCTGATATCTTGTTTATCAGATGAGGCATTGGGGACGGTAAAAGCCTTCCAGATCACTGAGAGAAATTATCCCAAGGCATTAGCAAGCTTAAAAAGGGTATACGATAACAAATGTTTAATATTTTTTGATAACATTTCAATACTTTTCGATCTTCCTGAGATCCCGAAACCCTCTGCTTCTGCATTGCACAACATAGTCGATACAGTCTCTGCGATTTACGACTCCATGCTGTCCATTGGTGATGATAAAAGTATCACCAATGCGATTTTAATACATTTAATTATGTCTAAAGTTGATCCGATTACCAAAACAAAGTGGGAGGAACAACCTGATTTTGAAAAGCTTCCAACTTGGAGTGAGTGTGAGGCTGCACTCAATAAAAGATACCAGCATATTTCGGCTGATGAATCTTCATCTTCAAAATCAAAAGCTGGTAAATTCAAACCAGAGTATGGATTCAGAAGAAATCCAAGGGCTTCCTTCTCTTGTACAAAAGTAAGTACAAGTGAAAACAAATGTTTTTACTGCAAGTCAAATGACTATTTAATGGAAAATTGCTCTAAATACATTGCAATTCCGGTTTCTCAGTGATTTGACTTTGAAAAGAAAGTTCCCTTGTGTATTAAATGCCTAAAAAAGAGTCATTCAATTTCGAAATGTAGATTTTCCAGTTGTAGGGTATGTAACAAACCCCATCATACACTTCTTCACAAATATTGACAATCTTTCGACGAACAATTCGCAAGTTCTCGGTTCAAAACAGACTCAAGTGTCGAGCTTAGTGGTTGAGAAGTCCTC
Organism: Coelopa frigida; assembly: GCA_017309665.1. Taxonomy (NCBI): domain Eukaryota; kingdom Metazoa; phylum Arthropoda; class Insecta; order Diptera; family Coelopidae; genus Coelopa; species Coelopa frigida. The sequence goes on from CM029565.1 coordinate 29,660,667, forward strand.
TGAGTTCGGAAGTGTCGTTAACCATAGTTCGACATCCGATCATGTCATTCTTGTCACAGCGGTGGTAAAGATAAGAAGCAGTTCAAGAGAATACTAATCCCAACCCTCCAGAAGACATCATTCGGATGGATTATTTCTGGGAAATACAGACACATTAATAGTTTTTCATCTCAAGTATGTAATCTTACAAGTCTTGCTGATGATGATTGTTCGTTGGATTCGGTCGTGCAGCGATTTTGGGAGTTAGAAGAGCTCCCCCAAGAATCCAAAAATGTTAAATTTACTACAGAACATAAACTGTGTGAACAAAAGTTCCTTGATACTTTGCATCGTTTGCCTGATGGTCGGTTTGAAGTCTCATTGCCTTTCAAAACGAATGCCAGTTCACTTGGTTCGTTATTCGAGACAGCCAAAAGGCGGTTTCTTTCATTAGAACGCAAACTCTGAGAGTCTATCAGTTAAACACCGTGACATATGGTACATCTCCAGCCCCATTCTTGGGAATCAGATGTCTATTCCAATTAAGTGACATTTATAAAAGTGTTCATCCTTTGGGAGCGAAAGTAATTCGTAGTGATTTTTATGTTGACGATTTACTCACCGGTGCTGATACTTTTTAAGAGCTTGATGCTATCCAACGTGAGGTTCCTCAGTGCCTAGAACCGCATGGGTTTCAATTGGCGAAATGGTTTTCTAACCACCCATTCTATCCGAGTATGGCATGTGAAAAATCTCTAAAATTTAACGATTCCGATTCCACAAAAACGTTAGGAATACATTAGGTCCCGACGACGGATGTATTCACGTTTCATCTAGATGAAAATTTTCAGGATCTCAGAGCCACGAAGAGAAACATTTTGTCAGTTTCTGTTCGCCTTTTCGACCCTCTCGGGCTGTTGTGCGCAATAATATAAATAATAATAAATCTAAGATATTGCTTCAGGAGCTTTGGCTCCAAAAACTTGATTGGGATGAATCAATCCTCGAGACTAGCTGGCAAAATTGTATATCAAATCTCTCTCAGCTAGACTCAGTCAAGATCCCTCGGTACGTTGGCACAAGTCCGAGTGTCAATTGTCAAATCCATGGGTTTGCTGATGCATCCATGAGGGCGTACGGCTGTTGTCTTTACATTCGTAACACAGATGGTCATGGGATTCAAAGCCGATTATTACCGGCAAAGTCAAAGGTCGCACCTTTGAAGACGATATCTTTGCCCAGACTTGAATTGTGCGCTGCACACTTACTATCGAAGCTCTGGTCGAAGGTACGGCCTTTATTAAATTGAGGAATCGAGAGAGTCGTGTTTTGGACAGACTCTGAAAACACGCTACATTGAGTTAAAACCCATCCTGCTACGCTCAATACGTTTGTAGCAAACAGAGTGGTAGAAATCCAAGAATGGACACACGAAGTCTCTTGGCGCCATTGTGTCTCGCGGATGCAATGTGGAAGAGATCGTAAATTCGATATGGTTCGAAGGACCAACGTTTCTCGTTGAGGCGTCAGATCAATGGCCAAAGAACTGTCACTTTGAAATGCCGTCACAGTTAAACATACTAGAGAAAAAGAATAATCAGGCGGTGTTTGTTGCAGTCGAGGTGTCTTCAAATAATATTCTTGACTTAATTTCGAAGCACTCATCGTATATGAAGTTAATTCGCATATTTTTCTCTATATAAATAGATTTGTCCATAAAAGTCAAGCATCCTCTCTTGTACCGACTGCGATGGAATTAAATTGGGCATTTTGGAAAATAATCGAAATCCTACAAAAGGTAGAGTACGCGCATGAAATGCAAAAATTACGAACGTCCATTATACTCCCACCAAGTATGCAAAAACTAAATCCGTTTATACACGAGTTCGAAGAAGGAAATCGAAAATATTCACATCGAGTTGGCGGTAGACTATTAAATGCTCCTATACCTTACGACGCTAAATTTCCGTTGCTAATGTCAAAGAGTTCGCACATTGTCACACTGTATCTACGGTATCTGCATTTACAAAATTGCCACGCTGGGCCCTTCCTTCTTCGTCAGCAAATTTGGTTGATTAATGCTCGAGAAGAATGCAGCAGAACCGTAAGAAACTGCGTACATTGCTTTCGATATAAGCCTAAATTACTCTAGCAAATAATGGGTAATTTACCCGCAGATCGATTGAAAGCGATGCGCCCTTTCTTGGTCTGTGGTGTTGATTTTTGCGGTCCTGTTTACACCACGTTAAAAATTCGTGGTAGACCCCCTGTTAAAATGTACATTGCAGTTTTCGTGTGTTTCGCTTCTAAAGCCGTTCATTTAAAACTTGTAGGCGACCGACCTAACTACTGATTGTTTCATTTATGTTCTCAAAAGGTTCGTAGGAAGGCGAGGACGCCCAGCGAAGATACAACGCAACCAATTTCGTCGGCGCGGACAGGAAGCTGCAGGATCTTCAAGAAGAGTTCAAGAGGCAACAGGATAAGGTAGAAATTTTCATGGCAGAGCAGGGCATTGAGCTTGCCTCTTGAGCTTGGCTCTAACTCCTGCGCACCTGCTCATCGGAGGAACTCTACGTTCGCTGCCGCCAGAATACGTGCCAGACGTAACAGACAGCAAATTGTCCTGCTTGAAGAGATGGAGGTTTTGGCGAGCGTGGTCGAACGATGACGTCTTGAGTCTACAACCCCGGAACAAATTTACAACAGAGCAACCCAATCTGGCAATCGGCCGTCTCGTCATTATACATGACGACAATATCGAAGGCCAGTACATAAGCTGGCGATTCTTCCAGATGATTGAAGTCGCACAGCGCTTCAATGTGGGCGGTGTCAAATCGCTACACTTATGATTAAATAAAATATGAAATTGTACTATTGAATTATAAAATTATATTGTAAATTATGAACTAGTTAATTGAATTAATTGAATTACTTACTCATTACTTATTACTACTTATGTATATTAATTAATTATTGTGAATTTCAACTTAATCTAATTATCCTAAATCTAATTCTAAGTCTATTGTGAACTGCAATTGTAAAACTATTTTAAATTGTAAGCTTCGTTGTGTGACAAGTCGCATTGTAGTGCGCGCTCTTTTCACTCACGCAGCCATCTTTTTTTATGGAGTTGCAGCATAAATTGCTGAATTGCAGTTCGTGAAATTTGAGAAATTAAAGAGCGTTCACTTTGTTCGAGACAACCACCGCATTCACTTCGTCGTTTCTTTTTATTAATTTCCGCGAAAGGTAAATCAAGACATAGTCCAGAGATAAAATTATTAATTAGCAATTTTCATTGCTATTTTCAAAACAACTTTGAAAGTCTTTCACGGTTCAACCGATGTTTATACCCTACACCCTGTGGGTAAGGGTATATTCATTTTGTCCTTCCGTTTGTAAGACCTCGAATGAGTCCTGTAGGTATGGAAAAGTAGGAACAAATGCAGATTTATTATTATTTATTAAACAAAAAATTTTATATTTTTTTCAGTTTTTGTTAAAAGTTCATAGTTTTTAAAAAGAGAATTCTATTACCTTTCTTTTGAAAGCCAAACTTATACGGCTATCAATCTGCATACTTGGTTTTTGATATCAGAACGGGGGTCGTAAACTGTATTTATGCCGAAAAGTATATATATTCTAGATCAGCGTCACCTCCTGAGTCAATTTAGCCATGTCCGTCTGTCTGTCTGTCTGTAGAAACAGTTTTTTGAAGAAACGGTGAAAGCTAGAGACTTCAAGTTTTGGATGCATAACTATTATATATATACGCTTATATGTATACGCTTTGGCAAAATCGGTCAACGAACACGCCCACCTCACATATAAAGCTAAAGTTCAAGTTGGAATATCTTGTGAACTATGCCATATATCAAGATGAAATTTTGTGTGATGTACCACCGATACAAGTTTATATGCCAAAAATGGAAAAGACCTCCCATATAAAGCAAAAGCATATAATTAACACATCTCATGCCAACATTAAAAGAAATCGGTTATCAACCATCCCTCCTACCGATATAACCTTCTTATTATGTTTTTATGTATTAGATCGGTTCTAAGAAAAATAAAATTCGGTTTCTAAACAAAAAATATTCAGTATATATAACATACTCTTCAAAGTTTTACGATTATTTTCAAAAAATAATCGCCTTAAGTGAAATTCGGATAAAAAGGTACTCTGGCTACAGTTGTGTGTCTAGGGTATATAAACTTCGGCCCGGCCGAATACACATAGACGGTAAGTGACGAACAACAAACAATTATAAAGTCACCCTCTACCACGGTCACAAAATTACTTATTTTCTACGTATATTCCACTGGCATATTGAAATCTGCCACGGCTAAGAAATTAAAAAAAAAAAACAACTTGTGGAACCTGTTCGGCCGATTTTTTCACTGGGACATAGACGTAAATAGTGCGAACCGCAAAAATTGGTGGGTCCGTCCTATTTTATACGTAGGTTCCCATCAACTTTATGATCACTTAGGCTCGATAATGTAACATGAAACTTAGTAGTGGTGGTAAGGGGGGTTGGTAGAGGGCAGGAAGCGGAAGCACGCATAAGAGATCGAGCTCCGGCTCGTCGGTAATAGGGAGTGAGTACTTCTTTCCGGCTTATGAACGCTGCTACTTTTAATTAATTTTTTTTTTTAATTGCGTGCTATTGCAGACGGACAGAATACAGAACATAACGAAAAGGATATTAGAAGGAGAAAATTTAATATCCAAAAACTTACATACTAATTAAAGAAATTATAAAATCATTGCAAACATAAACAATAGAGAGCACAAAACCTTAAACCCAAAAGTATACCCCAAATGTTATTTAAAGCGAAGTTCATTCCCCAATACGTTGCTGGCTAAAAATATGATCTATAACTATTTGTTGAGATTTGGATTCGATTGCTTTATCGTTATGGTGTTGAATTTTTATATGGATTATGATGCTGTTTTCATTTTGTTTTTTTTTTTGTTTTAAACTGATTTTTTTTTTAACCACTTGGCCTTCTTGAATCGCGAGCATTGGAAAGACTTTTTGACAATATATTTCACTTAATCCATTATTTTACTTCATTTAATAGCAATATCTACACTTTACTTAAGCCAAAATCCCAAAAAAATTAAAATTTATTTACAATTCGCTATTTTATTTTTTCTAACCTAACCTTACTTTTTTCTTACGAACTACCCTCGCAGATAGCGTGGCCTACTTTTAGGCATAGCTATATTAGCATCTACAGCTGTTCCTCATAAAAGCTCAGCGAGCTCACTGGACAGCCCCACTCCAAAGATTGGTTTGTTTGTTTCTTTTTTTTCTCTAATTTCACAGAACAAACAAACAATTTTATTTTATAATATATGTTTATCGGCAGCTAGGCTGGTATCAAAAAGCATATCAATTTTTTTGGGACAGATCAAATGAGAGACGTAGCAATAAAAATTTTGCTGCAAAAAAATGCAGCAGTTGGATCAGGTTGTGGTATCTTATCTCCTTCACTGTGGATGTTTGGTTGATTTGATTCCGCCCGGAATTTTTCCCGATTGTGGGAAATACATATGTTTCCGATCTTAGTTTTGCGGATGTACGACTAGGAGCAAAGCACCGAATTATAGAGATGTAAAAATAAAAAAAGGTTTAGAAATTACTCACTATTTTGGCGGAGTCGCCGTAGTGTGCTGGCACATCTTGAGCTTTATGCAGCAAAATTTGGATAGTAATTTTCGTTTTTATACTTTTTTCTATTTGATTTTTTTACTAATATATTTATTTAAATTCCACTGTGTCTGTTGTTGTTATTAATGTTGTTATTCAGACACAGTGCGGACTTGTTTGGATTAGCTCCGTGTTTAAATACGTAATTTAATACCAAGAATAATCGAATCATAGCGAACAATATGCTCGAGTATTTTTCTTTTTCAAACAAGCGGCAGGCTTTGCCTCTTGCTTTGTCTTGAAATCAAAAGTAAACAATAAACAAAATAAATAAGAGTGTCGGACACTCTCCGAAAAAAGTGCACCGTCCTCTGCCAACCGCGGCGAATCCACATCTGATTCCATCTCGCTCAGATGAAAGTGAAAGCCGATGAAAAGCAGATAAAAGTCGCGCTATTAAGCACATCGTTGCTAATTGCCGAGAGCGGTGCAGAAGCACAGCATACGTCATCAGTCTCCCCCGCGCTACTAGCTCGCCGAGAAGTGAGAAAAGCAGACGACGAGAGAGTTCTAACTGCCGCTCCCGCTACACTAGCTACTGCATCAGGGAACAACAACAACAACGTGCAGAGAGAGCATGCAGGCTCTCTAGCCACAGCTGCACGCAAGCTCTCTGCTTCGGTCTCCGTATCGCACGCAGCTCCGCTACCAACGGCAAAGTGGAGCTCACAATGCTCCTCTCCTCTCCCCTCCGGTGCAGCTGCATCAAGCAACCCAGTGGGGAATTTATCGAAAAACCTCACTACCCTAGCAGCATCGACGTCAACTGCGAAAATGGTCACCTCGGAAAAAGGTAAGTACAAATCTATTGTGCAAACAGGAATGGGTCGCTACATCCAGGTAAAACGCAAGTTGAGCGCGGAAAAGGGTAATAATGGTAATATTCCAAAAAAGCCTCAAACCACTAATCCGCTTAGTAAACATCGTTTTTCTAAGCGTCAGCGTTCAGTCCCAACCAGGAACAAGTACTACTGAGAACGTTCTTGGTGCTAAAAGCACTAAACCTCCACCAATCTACCTGCGCGAACGCAGCCCCAATGATTTGGTCAAAAGTCTAACAAGTCTCATAGGTCTCAATACCTTTCATATTGTTTCCATAACCAAAGGAAATATCCACGAGACAAAAATTCAGATTTACTCCGAGCCTAACTACACCTTACAAACAGATACAACTTTGGCATTCCAGGCTATAAATTCTATAAAACTGATCATCCAGATGGCAAACCACATAGAGGAACTGGTATCCTCATCAGAAATATGTATCAAATATCACTCCCTAGAACCATATCCAAAGAACTTCCTTCAACCTACCTCCTTGTGCTTGCAAAGCAACAACTAAAACCTGACACTCTCCGCAGTGTACTGTCCGCCGCGCTTTACAATTTCTGAAAAGCAATTCAAAGACTTATTCGATACTCTAGGAGGCAGATTCCTAGCTGCCGGCGATTATAACGCCAAACACACGCACTGGGGCTCTCGCCTTATTAATCCAAAAGGCGGGCAACTGTACAACACAATCATCAATTTCCGCAATAAGCTAAACTTTGTCTCTCCAAGACAACCCACCTATTGGCCAACAGACCCTAGAAACGTTTCTGATCTAATTGACTTTGCTATTACTAGGCACATAGACAGCAACACGATATTAGCTGAAACATGTCTCGAATTATCAACTGACCACTCACCCGTAATATTCCGCTTACTTGAACATCCAAAACAAATTGAACATCCATTCAGACTGACTTCTCCGCGAACTAACTGGGTGAAGACGACTTTGTCTATATTATCAATGAAATGGTTACCTCAGCAGCAGAATTATCAACCCCTATTGCTGGTAAAGCCTCAAAAAATATGAAAATTGTAACCAACAGTTATATTGAAAGACTGGTTACAAATAAACGCCGCCATAGAAGAGAACGGCAGGCCTGCAGAGGGATCCCCGGGATCGAAACAACGACTCAACGATGCAGTAAGAAAACTAAGGGAGGTCCTTAGGCTGCAGCAGGAAAGTGAGCAACATAAATATATAGGAAAACTAACTCCTAATGGTTCCAATAAACGCTCTCTATGGGGAGCAAATAAATCCATAAAGACACCAGTAGAAGGTGAATCTCCATTTAGGGATCATCATGGTAACTGGGCACGCAGCGAAGGGGAGAAGGCCAATGCATTCGCTCGACATCTAATCTCGGTATTTCAACCAAATCCTCCTACTAATGGATTTCAAATCCCTTACCTTAATTGCATCTCTCAAGAAGGTATGACTCCTATCACTAGCACTGAGATCGAAATCAAAACCGTTATACAAACGCAGCTGAATCCCAAAAAAGCTCATGGCTACGATCACATAACCTCCAAAATGCTAATTGAACTTCCTAATTCTGCAATAACTTTTATTACTAGGTTATTCAACGCTATCTTTCGAACTGGCGACTTTCCAACACTATGGAAGAAATCATTAATAATAATGATTTCAAAACCAGGAAAGGATAAGGCACTACCATCCTCCTACAGACCTATAAGCTTCCTTCCATGCTTGTCGAAACTATTTGAAAAGCTGCTATATCATCCCCTTCCATCAATTCAGTTTTCGTGAAAAACACGGTTACCAATAAAAAAGGAAAGGCATTTGAAACCTGAAAATACTGCTTCGCTATTTTTCTCGATGTAGCTCAAGCTTTTAACAGAGTGTGGCACGAACGTCTTATGTACAAAATAAGATGCTCACTTCCAGAAAACTACCATCATATCTTAAAATATTTCCGGGTGAAATATAAGGAATATATCAGTGGTCACAAGCCATAACCGCCTAAGTCGAGTTAGGACAATCTTCCAGATGATTGAAGTCGCACAGCGCTTCAATGTGGGCGGTGTCAAATCGCTACACTTATGATTAATTAAAATATGAAATTGTACTATTGAATTATAAAATTATATTGTAAATTATGAACTAGTTAATTGAATTAATTGAATTACTTACTCATTACTTATTACTACTTATGGATATTAATTAACTATTGTGAATTTCAACTTAATCTAATGATCCTAAATCTAATTCTAAGTCTATTGTGAACTGCAATTGTAAAACTATTTTAAATTGTAAGCTTCGTTATGTGACAAGTCGCATTGTAGTGCGAGCTCTTTTCACTCACGCAGCCATCTTTTTTTATGCCGTTGCAGCATAAATTGCTGAATTGCAGTTCGTGAAATTTAAGAAATTAAAGAGCGTTCACTTTGTTCGAGACAACCACCGCATTCACTTCGTCGTTTCTTTTTATTAATTTCCGCGAAAGGTAAATCAAGACATAGTCCAGAGATAAAATTATTAATTAGCAATTTTCATTGCTATTTTCAAAACAACCTTTGAAAGTTTTTAACGGTGCAACCGATTTTTATACCCTACACCCTGTGGGTAAGGGTATATTCATTCCGTTTGTAACACCTCGAATGAGTCCTGTAGGTATGGAAAAGTAGGAACAAATGCAGATTTATTATTATTTATTAAACAAAAAATTTTATATTTGTTTTCAGTTTTTGTTAAATTTTTTGTTAAAAGTTCATAGTTTTTAAAAAGAGAATTCTATTACCTTTCTTTTGAAAGCCAAACTTATACGGCTATCAATCTGCATACTTGGTTTTTGATATCAGAAGGGGGGTCGTAAACTGTATTTATGCCGAAAAGTATATATATTCTAGATCAGCGTCACCTCCTGAGTCAATTTAGCCATGTCCGTCTGTCTGTCTGTCTGTAGAAACAGTTTTTTGAAGAAACGGTGAAAGCTAGAGACTTCAAGTTTTGGATGCATAACTATTATATATATACGCTTTGGCAAAATCGGTCAACGAACACGCCCACCTCACATATAAAGCTAAAGTTCAAATTGGAATATCTTGTGAACTATGCCATATATCAAGATGAAATTTTGTGTGATGTACCACCGATACAAGTTTATATGCCAAAAATGGAAAAGACCTCCCATATAAAGCAAAAGCATTTAATTAACACATCTCATGCCAACATTAAAAGAAATCGGTTATCAACCATCCCTCCTACCGATATAACCTTCTTATTATGTTTTTATGTATTAGATCCGTCTCCAGCTTAATTTGAAATCCAAAAGAATGTACTGGTTACTTAATCCAAAATCTGAATTAAGTCTTAACAATAAATTACTGCTCTATAAAACCATACTGAAACCTGTATGGACATATGGAATTCAATTATGGGGTACAGCAAGTAATTCAAATATTGAAATTTTACAACGTTTTCAATCCAAAATATTAAGGCAAATTACTAATGCACCTTGGTTTGTCACAAACATTCAAATCCATAAAGATCTCAATGTCTATTTTGTTAAAAAAGAAATAAATAACTTCAGCGCAAGATACCTTATTAGACTTAGTAATCACACCAATACTCTAGCTATAAGACTTCTTGATGATACTAATGAAATTAAAAGACTTAAAAGATATCATACACTAGATTTACCATTTAGATAATAAGTATGTACATATAGCTATTTTAAGTTTGTTATTATTTTATATTTAAGTTGTTGTTAATGTTCATTTAAATATGTTCATTGTATTTTTGGACTTAATGAAGTTCAAATAACTCTGTTAAATTTATGTAATCAAATTTGCTTATTATTATTTAAATAGATTGCAAATAAAAGAATATTTACAAAAAAAAAAAAAAAAAAAAAAATGTATTAGATCGGTTCTAAGAAAAATAAAATTCGGTTTCTAAACAAAAAATATTCAGTATATATAACATACTCTTCAAAGTTTTACGATTATTTTCAAAAAATAATCGCCTTAAGTGAAATTCGGATAAAAAGGTACTCTGGCTACAGTTGTGTGTCTAGGGTATATAAACTTCGGCCCGGCCGAAGATAACGCTTTTACTAGTTTTTATATTTGCACTATGTGTTACACTGGCACATAGACGGTAAGTGGCGAACAACAAAGAATTATAAAGTCACCCTCTACCACGGTCACAAAATTACTTATTTTCTACGTATGTTCCACTGGCATATTGAAATCTGCCCCGGCTAAGAAATTAAAAAAAAAACACAACTTGTGGAACCTGTTCGCCGATTTTTCACTGGGACATAGACGGAAATAGTGCGAACCGCAAAAATTGGTGGGCCCGTCCTATTTTCTACGTAGGTTCCCATCAACTTTATGATCACTTAGGCTCGATAATGTAACATGAAACTTAGTAGTGGTGGTAAGGGGGGTTGGTCCAGGGCAGGAAGCGGAAGCACGCATAAGAGATCGAGCTCCGGCTCGTCGGTAATAGGGAGTGAGAGCTTCTTTCCGGCTTATGAACGCTGCTACTTTTAATTAATTTTTTTTTTTAATTGCGTGCTATTGCAGACGGACAGAATACAGAACATAACGAAAAGGATATTAGAAGGAGAATAGAAGAGAGTGAGTCCGAAAGTGAGAGAGAAAGAGTAAGGGAGATAGAGAGAGTCCTAAAGTGAGAGAGAAAGAGTAAGGGAGATAGAGAGTGTCCTAAAGTGAGAGAGAAAGATTAAGAGGTCCGGCCGAAAGTTGCATTGGGTTGGTGGTTGTGCTCAATACCTTGCCCACCCTTCCATGATCACCTATATCCAGCACTTAGCAGGTGATCCCATATACTACACTCACTTCATCTATCCAACCATACCAACCAGAAACAACTTATTGTTTTATATAGCCAATCATCGTAACTACGATGCGGGAACTACGGGAACCAAGAAAAAATAACCCCCAAGAGTGAAAACATCCGCCAAGGACAAAAACACAAATATTCATGTAATAACCTTCATTGTTCTGAAAAAATTTAATATCCAAAAACTTACATACTAATTAAAGAAATTATAAAATCATTGCAAACATAAACAATAGAGAGCACAAAACCTTAAACCCAAAAGTATACCCCAAATGTTATTTAAAGCGAAGCTCATTCCCCAATACGTTGCTGGCTAAAAATATGATCTATAACTATTTGTTGAGATTTGTATTCGATTGCATTATCGTTATGGTGTTGAATTTTTATATGGATTATGATGCTTTTCATTTTGTTTTTTTTTTTTTTGTTTTAAACTGATTTTTTTTTAACCACTTGGCCTTCTTGAATCGCGAGCATTGGAAAGACTTTTTGACAATATATTTCACTTAATCCATTATTTTACTTCATTTAATAGCAATATCTACACTTTACTTAAGCCAAAATCCCAAAAAAATTAAAATTTATTTACAATTCGCTATTTTATTTTTTCTAACCTAACCTTACTTTTTTCTTACGAACTACCCTCGCAGATAGCGTGGCCTACTTTTAGGCATAGCTATATTAGCATCTACAGCTGTTCCTCATAAAAGCTCAGCGAGCTCACTGGACAGCCCCAATCCAAAGATTGGTTTGTTTGTTTCTTTTTTTTTCTCTAATTTCACAGAACAAACAAACAATTTTATTTTATAATATATGTTTATCGGCAGCTAAGCTGGTATCAAAAAGCATATCAATTTTTTTGGGACAGATCAAAATAGAGACGTAGCAATAAAAATTTTGCTGCAAAAAAATGCAGCAGTTGGATCAGTTGTGGTATCTTATCTCCTTCACTGTGGATGTTTGGTTGATTTGATTCCGCCCAGAATTTTTCCCGATTGTGGGAAATACATATGTTTCCGATCTTAGTTTTGCGGATGTACGCAAAGCACCGAATTATAGAGATGTAAAAATAAAAAAAGGTTTAGAAATTACTCACTATTTTGGCGGAGTCGCCGTAGTGTATTGGCACATCTTGAGCTTTATACAGCAAAGTTTGGATAGTAATTTTCGTTTTTATACTCTTTTCTATTTGATTTTTTTACTAATATATTTATTTAAATTCCACTGTGTCTGAATGTTTTTATTCACAGTGCGGACTTGTTTGGATTAGCGCCGTGTTTAAATACGTAATTTAATACCAAGAATAATCGAATCATAGCGAACAATATGCTCGAGTATTTTTCTTTTTCAAACAAGCGGCAGGCTTTGCCTCTTGCTTTGTCTTGAAATCAAAAGTAAACAATAAACAAAATAAATATGAGTGTCGGACACTCTCCGAAAAAAGTGCACCGTCCTCTGCCAACCGCGGCGAATCCACATCTGATTCCATCTCGCTCAGATGAAAGTGAAAGCCGATGAAAAGCAGATGAAAGTGAACACATCAACACCAAGCAACCTAAAGTACCTGACTTGTTAATATGAGTAAATTCCTTTCGGAAGTTGGACTACTGCTCAACATTCCAGTGGATATGTCCATGGAAGAGCTTATTGAGAGATTATTGATAGATATTTTGAGATAAATAAGAATTGAACGTAAGGATAAAGAAAACAAAGACATAAAAGTGCCGACGTTCAGGGTTAAAGTGCTTTCTCAAGGTGCATATCATCTTCATTGTATTCAATACATCTCCATGTTCAACCATAAATGGGATAATGTTATCCGGCGAGACATGAGTCCCTGTTTTCTCATACAGGATTTCTCGAATCCATAGGTACCTCGGGCATTCGAAGAAAATATGCTCGGCATTTTCGCAAACCGTCTCACATGTAGGGCACATCGGCGAGCTATCCTGTTTATATTTGTAGAGATACTCTCTGTAACAACCGTGTCCTGTTAGGAACTGGGTGAAAAAGAAGTCAGTATCACCATGTTCTCTATTCACCCAGGATTCTATATTCTTTATAAGTCGATATGTACATCGTCCACTCGTTGCGCGGTCCCAGTAGTTCTGCCATGCAGCGATGCTTGCAGATCTTTCGGCATTATTTATTCTTTGGTCAGGGGTCTCCCAACCGTTTACCTTTCCATTTCCATCGCCATGATGGGCGCCAGCATGCATCCAGACACTACGCTGACCGCCTCATGCGACACTGTACGAAATGCACAGCACACTCTAAGTGCACTGAGTCGGAATACTGTGTCAACCTTTTTCGCATATGTCTTTTGGTTTAGCGCCTTTCCCCATATGGCGGCTGCATACATTATGACCGTTTGGGTCACCTTTCCCAGCAGCTTTCTTCCGTCTTGACTGGGCCCACCAATGTGTGGCATTAGTCTTGCTAGTGCCGATTGTATTCGAGAAGCCTTAGCACACACCATTTCTATGTGCGCCTTGTAGCGCCGAGTCGATCATAATACCTAGATATTTTATCGCAGATTGAGTAATTACGTCGTATCCATTTATGTTGAGTGTTGCCCCCTCCAGCTTTTTCTCGACTTGTAATCAGAACAGCTTCTGTTTTCTGCCCCGCAAGCTGCAGACTAGCTCTACTTAGCCAACTGTGGATCATACTAGTAGCGTCTCTTGCAATTATCTTTATTTCTTCTATCCTTTTTGCCACAACCGTTATTGCTATATCGTCTGCGTATCCAATAATTTTAACTCCTTTCGGTACAGGGAGCCGGAGTACTTCATCATAGGCGATATTCCATAGTAAAGGGCCCAGCACAGATCCTTGTGGCACTCCACATGTGATTTTATACGATTTCATGCCACATTCTTTATCGTATAGTAGTTCTTTTTCAGACAGGTAGCTATCAATAATCTTAATTAGTTATAGTGGGGTCCTTAGTCTTCTAAGCGAGGTAATAATATTAGGCCATTTTACAGTATTGAATGCATTCCGCACATCGAGTGTTATAACCGCACAGTATTCCTTGGAGCCATGCATTCATCTGGTACCTTCAATGGCTTTCGATGCCACCATGGTAAGACTGTGGGCATCATCGACTGTTGAACGTTTTTTCCTAAAACCGTACTGCTCATCGGATAGACCATTCACCTCCTCTATATGCTCCTCGAGCCTTCTACATATGATTCTCTCAAGGATTTTCCCCATAGTGTCGATCATACAAAGTGGTCTGTAGGATCCTGGCTCTCCAGGTGGCTTATTTCCCTTAGGCAGTAGTACCAGACGTTGTTGCTTCCATCTAGTAGGGAACACACCCTCTTCTAAGCACCTTGCGTATGTGGCTGTGAAAGTTTCTGGAATATAATCCACTGCTATCTTAAAGGCCCTGTTTGGTATGCAGTCGATGCCCGGGGCTTTGTCATATGCAAACTGTTCCGAAGATCTTGTCACTTCATTTTGTGTAACTTGTGGAACATACGTAGGCTGGGGTCTGTCCATGTCCCAGGAATGCCTTGGTTAGTTCTCTGCTTCTTGTGTAGGAAATAATGTTTCCACAATCTTTTGTAGTAGGGCTGGGCAGGATGGTGATTGCCCCCTTCCTCCTCTAAACTTTGACATTACTATCCTATATGCAGCTCCCCATGGATTTTCATCCAGCTGTTGGCAAAGTTCACTAAAGCTACTACTTTTGCTCTGTTTTATGGCAGCTTTGAATATTTTCCTAGCTTCTTTGTATTCTGACATTAGTCTGTCTATCATATTTGATAGTCTACCTCTCTGTAATTTCCTACGTGCTCGTATGCATTCATTTCGTTTTCTTGCTATGTCATCATTCCACCAGTAAGCTGGTTTGCGTTTGCAGCCTCTATTTTTTTTTTCTGGCCATTGCTGCATCGCATGCCTTTCTAACAAGGCGTGTTAGTTTTTCCGCTATATCTCCAGCATTGTTCACTTCGCTGTTGCTTTCAGATTCCAGGATGAGTTTGAACCTATCCTCATCCAGGCTTTTGATGCTCCACCCCTTTGTAAATATTCTACTTGTAGTTGGAGTTCTTGCAGATAATGATATCTCAATGATTATTGCCAGGTGGTCACTGTGGGTATAGATCTTGCTAAGATTCCACTTTACTTTACGCACTAGAGAGCTATTAGCAAATGCTATGTCGATAACAGACCCTCTGCCGTTTTTTTGAAAGGTATCCTCCACTCCCGTGTTTACGATGCATACGTCCAACACAGAGAAAGATCTCAGTATAGAGAGACCGCGTTGGTTTGTCTTTTTGCTGCCCCAGTCAGTGTTCAGCAATTATTTTAGGGTTTTTATCTCTACAGTGTATTACAATTTGGTCTAGGAATGCTTCAAAATCGCTATGTTGCATGCTTGGGGGCGCATAGCAGCTATATATGTAGAAGCCAGAAATTTTGGCGCACACAAAGAAGGGTTCGTTAATGGCTGGTGTTTCCTGTACTGTTACACCTCCACAGGCCCATATTGCCGTCAGATTTCTGGTGTCCGACACCCACGTTCCACAGCTGGCAGCTTTATACTGCTCACTGAGGATAGCTACATCGATTTTTTCCTCATAGACGCTTTGCAACAATAGTTCCTGCGCAGCTTCACAATGATTTAAATTGAGCTGTAGGATTCTCATCGACGGCGAGAGTTGCAGGCTTTCTGGTAGATCGGACTACTACTGCTACCTACCTACTGCCGGCTTGGTGCTTCGTTTCTTTTCGCTTCTTCTCTGTGCAAAGTATACAGCATGCCTCACTTTCACAGTTTTTGGCGATATGTCCTGTCCGCCGCATTTCATGCAGTTTCTACTCCTTTCTTCTGCATTCTTGCACATCCTTGCTATGTGCCCAAAATCTAGACACCTATAACATCTTGGCGGTATAGTGCGTTCACGGATTCTGCAAATAACCCATCCAATTTTCAACCGTTGCTCCTTCAGGAGAATTTCTGCCTCTTTTGCAGGGAGGCCAATAATAGCCGTTTGGGTTCCAGCATATGCCTTTTTCATTGTCTTAATAGCAGACTGTATGAAATCCTTTAGATCAGGGATTTGTCTCTGAATAGCTTCTTCTATATCCTGCCCAGTGGTTATTTCATCGATATCTTTAAGCTCTACAAGTATCTTCTGCGATAGCGCTCTTACTTCTACGTCCTGTCCTACTGACTTGGCGATGGCAGCTTTGAAACTCTGGGACTCGTGTTTTGCGCCTTCTTTAACTGTAAGAGTATTTCCCCCTTGGCAGTCATCCTGATCTTGGTCACATTTTCAACAAGTTCTTTAAGGTTTTCATCCTGCTTTACAGTTCGTAAGATCTCACTATACGACATATTTCCTGCCTTTCCAATGATCAGCGCATCAGGTCTTGCCGTTCTTGCACTGACAGCCCTGTTTTTAATTATCGTTTTTTTGGACTTTACCTTTGTCCATTCTCCCTCCGGTGGTTTCTCACTATTTTCTGACTGTATGCTTCCTACCTCTAGAGGGTGCTTCTCCTTGGACTTGGCTGTTTTATTTTTCTTCGATGGCATATGGGGTTCCGAGCATTGTTAAGTCTCTCTAGCCCCTTTGCGCTGTACTTTTTCTCTGTGGATGTTTAAAGGAGATACCTGGACACTGACATCTTTACATGTGAGGACATCACATGCCAAATGGTGTGTTGCACGAACTGTAAGCAGAACCACATGCCTACAGACAAGAAAATTATGGTAATGGAGAACCTCTCATAGAAAGAAGCTGACGCCGAATTCTTCGGGGCACTTTCAAATAGCTTCGAGACCATAGCGGATGAAGCTAATGCGAAAAAGAATATTGGATTATGAAGGATACTTTGCGCCAAAGGGAATTTCCCCTTCCGGCTAAAATAGATCATATTAATAATGCAAAACTCTAGATTATGAAAAAATTCTGAATGAAGTGAGTCTGATGCTGATTAGCTTTTTGAGTACGATGAAATGGGAATCAATCTCTGAGGTAAAACAATTGATTTTGTCCATCAAAAATAAAATTGACAGCCGTAACGGAAATTCCGATGATACTGCAATTTCCCTAGATAATGACATTTAAAATAAGTAGGGTGTCGAGGAATACGGACTGACCGGATAATGAGAAGCGGACGAGAAGAGACAAAGTTAGGAGAAGACAGAGTCAAGAAGAGACACAGAGGAGAAACGGACTCAACAATAGGAGAGACATAGACGACAAGTGGAGGAAACGAGAAAGAGATATGAACAGGAGAGAACAGACAAAATGACGAGAAAGAACAGCGACAAAGCTACGGACAAGATAACTGTAAACTTTCTTGTTGTAAATTAAAACGCAAGAAACAAGTTTGTAAGAATGTTGAATTTTGAATAAAGAGTCAGTTGAATTCTGGACACGAAACTTGAAGCATCAACTTCTTTCTCTTGTTAGTGCTCAGTTTATCCTACAAATATTGCAACTTAATATACAAAGCTTAAAAATTAAAGGTAATAAGGAGTTCCTTGAACTATTTCTCATTAAAAACGTTGACATTGCTGTGCTTAATGAAATTTGGCTCAACAATAACTTACCGATTACAACTTTGTTGGAAAATTTAGAAGTGATGGTTACTGCGGTGTCGGAATTTATATTAAACGATTTTTAAGATTCAAAATTATGAATGTTGTCACAGAAGCTGAAGTGGTGGCTATTCAGACCTTAAACCTTAAAGAGAATATGAACCCTGTACGATTTCGTGATCAGTTATGCAAAACAAGTTAAGTGACAAGTTAAGTAACCATATACCTATTATTTTTGGGACTATGAGAGTGCTTCCTGCACAGTCAAAAGTCCTATTAATAAAAGTATAAGCTCTATGTGCATCGGCCACTCTCTTGAAGAAGTGACGAGCAATTTTAATGATGTCACCAGGTGGAATAGTAGGGGTATTCAGACTCAGTCTCGTAGGTAAGTCTCGTACTCTCGACATGTCTGAACACCTGATCAGACGGCGTAAAGTGATTTGGAGAGGTGTTGCATATTTTTGAACAGATTGCCCGTTTTTGAGAAATATTATAATAATTTATGATTTTTCATGCATAAATATATTAAAAAAATGTTGTTAGTATAATTCTAAAAATTTTAATTAAAATGTGTGAACCTCGCACACAAATTTTCTCATTTTATATAAAAGTTGGTCCAACTATAGTTTGAAAAATCCCATTCATTCAAAAGAAAATGTATATTTATAACTGACATCATTGTTTAATCGTTTTATTAGTTGCTCATATTTCTCCTTTTCGCACGCTATAACATAATTATTTAGACATAAATAGTTTTATTTTCCAAAATGCATGATGTTTTATGTTAATATGAATGAATTTATTAAATTTTCGGATTCAAGAAATTATAATTGAATGACAAATTGAAGGATGTTGCCACTACATTGTTTTTTCTCATATGAATTGAAATTTCGCGGCCCAAAAATAGTACTATCGGACATTTTTTTCACAGAAATTTGAAATTTTTAATGGAATTGTGCATGTGTTGTGTTGTTTTATTCACAATTATTTCACTTTTTTGCAAAAATATTAATGTTTTGTTTGCACTGCAAAGGTTGGCAACATTTACAAAATTTATTCTACGCGATCTACGAGAGGTACAACTCGCGTACGAGCGTGGAATCGTAGATTACAAAAACAAATTTTCACGTATTCTACGCTCCTACGAGCCTACGAGACTGAGTCCGAATACCCCTAGTATTGTTATACTCATAATAAATTTATCCTAAGTATTGGAGGGATGAGGAAACAATGAGGTTATTCAGATTAAGAAATACTCCACGGCTTAAGTTTCATAAGTATAAAACGTTTGAGAACAGCGCAGCTTATTTGGAAGCTGATAAACAATTAAAAAACACATACAGGACATGAAAATAATAAGGAATTTAAGTCGAAATCAGAACTACACCCATTAGTCTTATTTTCACATCTCTAAAGATCATCGAAGGTCTGATTAAATCCCACATTGAGCTGCATATATCTAATCACAACATTTTACCAGCACGTTCATATGCATTCCAAAAAAAAAAATCGATTTATTTCCCAATGTATTAATGACGTTATTAATAAAATTTACATTCTTAAAGCTAACGAATGGAAGGTTATGGCGGCGTGTGTAGACATTGAGAAGGTGTATGACCACACGAATATTAAAAAACTTATCTTCATTATGGCAGATCTCAATTTCGACAGTCAAATCATTAATTAGTTTAGATCATTTCTATCTGATAGAAAACTATGCTTGGGTTCTGCTTCGGTGAAATTATTTTATGCTGTTATTCAAGTTTACGTAACAAATGTACATTAACAATGGAATACATATTAAATGTTTCTCGGTAATCGGTACCGTACTAAGTTGTGAATAATATTACTAAACTCAAAAATATATAAATTTCTGAACTGGTATAATATATATAATATAATATATGGTATAATATAGAGAATTATTGCAAAATACTGTTCTTATATCCAAATATAAAACATTTTAATTCTTTGGTTAGTATTTCGTTTATTTGTTAATAGAACTAATAAATATCAAATACCAAAAGTAATAGAATAACGCGTCAATACTGAAATTTTATCGGCGATAAAAAATTGCTACCAAGTTAAGTTTAACATTTTTCCAAAAATTTTTTAAAAAAATGGCATCCCTAAACATCAGACGGGCAAAAAGGTAAACAAAGATGTAGGAACAAAGTAAGTCCATTTTTATAAAAAATGTATTTAGAGAGCGCAAAAATTGGACTAGTGGGACACTTTGTTATTCCTAAAGTGCTACGCTTTAACTAAAGAAAAGTTTACGCATTCGAGGAAAAAAAAATATGCATATGAAAACATATTGGAATACACGGGTATACGGTAGTTATCTCCACCGATTACCAGATATGAAACTAGAAGTGCAGAGGAAGTGAATAAAATTCCAAATAATGTACTAAAATACCCACATTTATCAACAAAAGATATGGCATTGCACTAAATTTGATGTTTAAGAGGTGAACTCACGTACACAATCTGTGTATTCACCAATCGCATAAAAAAAGAGATTTTTTTACGTTTTCGGCTTTTGTTTCAGATTTTCGGCTGATTTTCATCGAAAATCAAGAAATTTTCGGTTTGCAGCCGTGGTTTTTGTTGAAAATAGTACTATTTCACAAAAATCCTTTACCCTGATGTCATATTCATTCCAACACAATGAAGAAGTCGACAACAATGCGTGTAGAATACACACCAATACAAAGGAAAGAAATACCGCCAAACGAAAATCTGACGTATAAAAATCAATTTTGTCGTGTGAACGGCTTTTTTGAAAATCTGATTTTCAGTTGAAAATTTGGCTCGTGTGAACGCACTATAACACATAAACATAACAAACTCTTCAATTTGGGAATAACTGTTGTCGGCATTACAGTATTGAATTTCTTAGAAAATGTTCAGTCTGTCAGAAATTCTGACGAGGAAGGATTTTAAGACAAGTTCATTATGATTCAAGTTTTGAAAAGTTTGTTTTGGGTCAAAGTGAAGTGAAACACTTCCATTAAAGTGACATTGACAACCCTACTTAGGGGCGTATAAGTTTGTAAAAGACATCTCGAAGAAAACGGGATCAGCTGCTAATACATGGAAGAAATGGAGGAGAAATTTGAGCCCATAGTATTCAATGTCCACAGCACAAATTTAGGAATATAAACCATTGAACCTTTGGGACCGTAATCTCACATGGTTTAATTCACTTTTAGTAATTTAAATCTTAAACTTGTAGAATTTATTTTATTGCTTATTATCAATATAGATGTTCAATATTTAGAGGAACCGAAATCACCTATACCTCCTTCGATATCTGCATCATCCACTCCTTCGACTCCTGATCCATCACGGCAACTTAACTCTACTCGCTGCTGTGAACATTGAATATTTTGGGGCTTTTCCCATCTCCTCTTATCCTCTCATTTGACTTTTGTTATATTATTATTAAAAAAAAAGTTGTGATTTAAATTAACAAAAAAAAAATTAATTTAAGAAAACTTGCATTTTTTGCATTGCATTTATGTTTGACAGTTTTTCCAAGGAGAAAATGCGCAATTTTGGCTCATTTTCGGTCAAAAATGCGATTGCGCTCGAAAATGCGCAATTTTGGCTCATTTTCGGTCAAAAATGCGATTGCGCTCGAAAATGCGCATTTACGGTTCTGTGTGAACATAGTATTAGTCATCCCTGGTTTTGCTGTATTTATTATTGTGAATAGCACTTTTCTTTAAGAAATTAAGAAAATAAATCAAAACATGGACATAGGCATATGATGGGCATTTACTTTGTCTCTAATACATCATCTAACACTTTAATATTCCGGTATTTGCCCAGCAAATAACGAAACTTTGAAGAACTTCTCTTTCCGAATGCATATTGTTTTTATTTGTCGGAAAAAATGTAAACATTGAAAATTTATCTGTTAAACGAAATTGACTTCATTCAGCGTGTGGCCGCTATTTCGTTTGAAAATGTTTGCCGGAAATGTGCATTTTCTGTTCGGTGTGAACATACTTTTAAATTTGTGGTCGGTTTATTGTATATTTACAATACAATTCATTTTTATTAAATAATTTTTTTCTATCTTTAGCTTTTGTTTACTTTGGGCCGTCAACGGAAAAGTAATGCAGCCAAGTTATTTTTTTTTCTAACATGTATCGGCGATGCTCCTTTTTTTGGCAGGTATATATGATAGCTACTATATACGGGATTAAAAATACACATCTATATTGAAGTTTTGTTATTAGTTTTTGTTATTATGTTTTAAGGCAATTATTTAAACAATATATTTTGTCGCTGCCGCATTGAAAATATTCCACTTTTTGAAAACACGACGATATTCTTGGTGTGGTGGGTCGTTGCGTTTTCTACATTACTAGCTGAACAGATTGAGACGCTTGTAGTAAAGAAGTACGAGCTGTCAAAAGTTGAAATGTACTGAATTGATGGAGAGTACAGAGAGAGAGTGAACAGAATGAGTAGTACTCTGCCGGTGGTAGTAAGCGAAGACGCGCAAGTTGACTCAACTTGAACTTTTTCTTACTTCTTGGCTCTGACAGTTGTTTCATGACAATTTATAATCCGGTATTTGATTTGTGAAAATGGATGATAAAACAACAAATTTAATTGAGGTAATAAAAGAAAGCAAAAAAAATAATTCGAATCACATAGATTAAAATTTTTTGTATGTTGTTATTCAAGTTTACGTGTCAATGTAAATTAACGAGGTCGTACGACTTTGTACTACAGCTAGTACTACTCATTCTGTACACCCAGTTACTCGTACGCGCCTATGCAATTCGGTCTGATTACCCCTAATTTGCACGTATTCCTCACTCCTACTTTCCTACCGGACTCGTCCTGAATACCCTATTTTTTTTTACCTAGGTCTAATGCAGTGGTTAAAGCGAAACTATGTAGAAGTATTTTTTTTCACATTTTTCGTATGCGCCTACGCAATTCGGTCTGATCACCCCTAATTTGCACGTATTCCACACTCCTACTTTCCTACCGGACTCGTCCTGAACACCCTAATTTTTTTTCCAGGTCTAATGCAGTGTTTAATGCGAAACTATGTAGAAGTGTTTTTTTTTTACTGAGGAACGAATGTGATCGATTATAAAATAATTCGATAGTTTTTATTCGATAGTTTTTATTCGATAGTTCCCATCACTATCATTTGCTCTGTTAATGCCTGTTGTAAATATTATTTGTCTCAAATAAAAATAAAATGGAGGATCGTACAAACCGACGCACTTTGCAGGTATCTTATGTTGGAATATAAAAAATATTTTATCATAAATATTCTTTTATAGGGTGTATTAAATTTTGCGTTAAAAAATACGAAATGTGAAGATGCATCGGATGTATCATTGAGAGAGCATATGGATCCTGAGGTATTTGTATGACATAAATGTATGTAGTTTATGCAGTCCCTCGAAAACTAACAATCCATACAATTTGGTATATACAGCAACGCAGTAAGGCTCGTTTTATTCAGTCTCTGTTAAATTCCTTAACAACGCTTATAATTTAATCATCTGATAAAAATAACAGCGCAATTAATATCTATAATTAAAAATTGGTTTTATTCACCTCTTGTTAACTTTAACGATGATTAAAAATCTCTAGTTAAATTTGAAGCATAATTTAGAAATTTCCCTGGGATATTTGTTCAAATGACAAAATATGTCAACATTTTTTAAAAATATTACAAAATTATTTCAAAAAATTGAACAGCTTTTTTCTGTTAATTATTTCAGAGAGTACGAAAACCCAACCCTAAAATTTACAGAGAGAATTTTTTCAGATATGCTCTTAGGTAAAAAAACACAAATCACAATTTCCAATGCTGAAGTCCACGATCTTAGTCACCAAATGCACTTCATCTAGGTCTTCCTTCACATGGCCGACTCGTGAACAATTTTTGTTGTCGAGAGCATTCATTTTCATCCATACGAAATTTTTCAAAACAATAATTTTGAAATGTCACAATTTTCAGCTCAACTATGAGTGAAAAAAACGAAATGCTCAAATTAAGTTGAAATTCCCTCTGAAAAATATGCCTAACAGAGCTATCTTCTGTAGTTAGCTAATTACGTTGTTAAAGCTGACGTCTCGTGAACTAACTAGAGAATCTCCAATTAAAAACATTAACAAAAACTAAAAAACTCGATTTCACAAATTTCCCAATTGTTAATCAATAGTTAATATAATTGAAGCTGAATAAAACGGGCCTAAATGTACAAAATCCAACTTCCAAATGTTAAGATCTGAAACTACAATATTTCGTTACAGCATTGTCTAATATTAGCACTAGATTGCCCAAATCAGTAATTTTGACTGCTTTTTAATTTCAATTAGAAAAAAATGTATATAATGTCACACTTTCATAAAACTTTGTAACTTTTTGTACGAATGCATTTATTAAATTAGTATTTTACTTCCATCTCCCTCATTTCCGGTATATACAATACATACATTATACATTTCAAATAATAAAATTATTATTATTATTAAATTTAGTATGGGAAATCAAAGTAATGTGGTACAGGCGACTGTGGTACAGGAGATTATTTTGAAACTAAAAGTCCTGGCTCAACGCTGATTATTTGATTAGTTGTGTATTTCGAAAAAAGTGCACCATTTTTTATTTACAAAATCAAAACTGCGGTCCTAACTAATAAAAATGATCTGCAAAACAGTATTACAAAATTTTGTAATTCAAGTCTAGAATTATGACTCTGAAGATAGAGTAGCATTACAAAAATCAGAAAATTATGTAGATATTATTATTTTTTTAAAATAAAAAAATATAATTTACTGTGTATTAAGAACTTTATGGCAAGGACTTAAATTTTCTTGGTGCACAACTTTATGCTCATGATGAAACCTTTCAAATAATGTATACTACATTACCACCCATTTTTACAATGTCACTTTTTAGGCATTTTCTGATTTTTTAACACTTTTAAAAAAAAAGTTGATCTATTAATTTCAATTATTATAGTCCCATGGACAATACTTCAAAGCATTTCCATTCAAAATTTGGGATGATTTGGTTGGGTAGTTTCGGTATACCACAATGCCCCCTTTTTCCCCACATTTCTTATGTGATCAGTTCGTCTCTATATTGAAATAACAGTTTTCATTATTTTCGACTGCCGTCACATATAACTCGTAAATATATGATAAATGGTCGATACTTGATAAATTCGAGTTGCTTAATAAGCGAAACTACTAGTACTTGTTATTAAAAACTTTAGGTAGTGATACATGTTCTAATAAGATGTTTATTGTATTTCTTCATCGCTCTAAATTTATGAAAGAAATGTCGAATGAAGTGTAATTAATATAAAAATTTTAAACAAATTTCTTTACTCATTAGTTATTCTTTCACAAGGCGGTCAAAATGACTTCCGGGTAATCTAGGTATATACAATGTGTCGGCCTTTCTAGTGATAATAATGCATTTAGTGGTCTGTTAGAAGTCTGTGTTAGATCTTGTACTTTTGGATTAATATGGTTTCACTGGAATCTTACATTAGCTTGGATTAGCAGATTTGCCAATAACCAAAAGAAACAGTTTATGTGTTCCTGCAGCATACGATCTGTGGACATTTTTCTCTCTGGGGTTTTGTTTTCTAAATTCAAAATTGGGGCCCAAATCCACTAATGTTATCCAATCTGGAAAATATGGATATCAAAAGGTAATTGAATTCTCTATAAAACTTCATTTAAAAATTTGGAACAAATGCACTTTACGACCCCCCCTCCAAAAAAAAAAAACAAAAATACCCCCAAAAAGTACTAATTTTGAGTATCAAAAACCCGAAATAACTCGGTGTGATCTGCCCCCATTTGGGAGAAAATGGGGGTCAAAGTTCAAAATTGGGGCCGCCCCCAAATCCACAAATGTTATTCAATCTGAAACATATGGATATCAAAAGAAAGGTAATTGAATTCTCTATAAAACTGCATTTAAAGTTTTTTCAAAATTATAAACTTTTAACAAAAAATTTGACAAAAACTGAAAAAAATTATAAAATGTTTTTTTCAATAATTTTTTTCTTCAAAATTAGTATTATTAACTATATGCTTAATATACATTTCCTAAAAGCTGGTTCAATTTCCTTTAAATTGATATATATATTGTTTTATTTATATATATAATGTATATATATTTATAAAAAAACATAACATTACTCCAGAACTGAATCTGCTTCCCTTTCTACATGAACGTGTTTTAACTCATGACGGTTGGTGTCCGAGCTATAAAAAAGTGATACATATCTAAGGAACAAACCATTACCAAATCAGCTCTGGAGTAATGTTATGTTTTTTTTATAAATATAATATACATTATATATATAAATATAACAATATATATATCAATTTAAAGGAAATTGAACCAGCTTTTAGGAAATGTATACTAAGCATATAGTTAATAATACTAATTTTGAAGAAAAAAATTATTGAAAAAAACATTTTATAATTTTTTTCAGTTTTTGTCAAATTTTTTGTTAAAAGTTTATAATTTTGAAAAAACTTTAAATGCAGTTTTATAGAGAATTCAATTACCTTTCTTTCGATATCCATATGTTTCAGATTGAATAACATTTGTGGATTTAAGGGCGGCCCCAATTTTGAACTTTGACCCCCATTTTCTCCCAAATGGGGGCAGATCACACCGAGATATTTTGGCGTTATGATATGTACATATACGGCTATCAATCTGCATACTTGGTTTTTGATATCAGAAGGGGGGTCGTAAAGTGCATCTATGCCAAAAATTTTTAAAAGTTATAAACTTTTAACAAAAAATTTAACAAAATCTGAAAAAAAATATATAAAATTTTTTGTTCAATAATTTTTTTTCAATAAACTTTTTGTAATTGAACTCTGATACTCGGTAATAAGTAGTTAATTTGTATTGAATATGCCAGAACCATAACTCCGCATATTTTTAAAAATCTCATTTGAAATGGTGTTAATGTAAGATCTATAGGTAAATGGATTCAATAGTTTTTATGGCATTTACATATGTATACAAATATAAATTTTTGTTTAAAAATCTGATTAAATACTTTAAATACTTTAACCCTTAAAATTCCGGAAACTTAACGGCGGAACTATATTAGCCGACGGGTACCTTACGTCCGGCTGGCAGCTAGCTATCGAATACACAGGAACATATGGGACAAACTATATTAGAATCGACGAACTTTCACCAGTTTAACGAAGGTCTCTATCGAAAATTGAGATTCGTTCGTTGATTTTTGCTAGAACGGGCACCGATTTCAATCGCTCTGTCTTTGAGAATGCAAAATGACATTTAAATCATGCTTGCTATGACAACGATGGATTTTTTAAATATTTTTTACCGTTCGCTTTGCTGATTGGCTTTGTGTTTATTGTGCTGAGAGAAAATATTATTGTTTGGCATTCTCATTCTCTCTGAACGGTGAGTTCATGACGTTGAATTTTGACATTAGGTAGCTGCTAGCCGCCTGCTACTCAATTCTAATATAGTTCCTCCTTTACTCTGAGGCTTTTTTCCATTACGGACTAGCCCGATATATTTTTTTATTCTTAAACCGTTTTTATTTTAAGTGAAACTATCTTTCTTTATTCCATTACGGACTAGCCCGATATATTTTTTTATTTTAAACCGTTTTTATTTTAAGTGAAACTATCTTTTTAGATAATTGTATTTACAAAATGTTGGGTGGAAAAATTTCATATATTCCGAAGTTTCAAAAATTTATGAATGCCTTTTCGTACATCCTTTTTAATCCTTATGAAACTTGTAGGGTTGAAGTTTTTGATTTTGGAATTGGAATTTGAAAAACATTGCAATTTAACGCTTGTTGTTTGTTTAGTATCTATAAACTACAATGGTTTAGTTTTTAATATTCTTAATAATAAAATAATATTTTTTATTTTAGCGTAAAGAGTTCCTTGAAAACGCCTTCAAAAGTCTATTTTCTGAAAATGAGGAATTTAATAATGCTCTAGGTATTCTTGAATCATCATCTTCAAGCGACGAAGATATTTTAAATTCTCTTGATATTGTTCAAGATAACATTGATAGTATAGATAGCGCTAATAATTTTATAAAAGTTGGCGGTGCACCAGTGATTCTAAAATGCTTGAACAAAAACCACTTTGAAATCAAGGCTAGAGCTTTTCAAGTTATAGCAGAAATATCACAGAATAATCCGTTTAGTCAAAAGCATTTTTTAGACTGTGGGGCTATATCAATTTGTGTAAATTGTTTGCCCAATGATAAATTAATAACCAGCGCATTGTATGCGATTTCAGCTCTGATCAGAAATTTTGAACCAGGATGTGCAGAGTTCTTGCGATTGAATGGCATTCAACACATATTAACATGTCTTCATTCTCATAATACGAAAGCATTATTAAAAGCCTGCTTTTTGATACGGACTTTATCATCGGAATATTCGACAATTAGAGGTAAAATAATTTATGTATTATTTTTTGGATATACTTAATACAATAATAATTCAATACAACTAAACTAACAAGTTCCCAGCAAACCATACAAGCTTGGAAAAATATTTTTATAAGCTTACTAACGTAAGCATTTCAATTGGAAAAAGCTTGCGACAACAGTTGTGAAAGGCTTACATGTAATTATCGAAAAAGCGAAAACGATCCCTTGGAGTAATATTCCTTACTTTAAGGTTTTTTCAATTGTTATTCTACAATTGGAAGTAAGTGTTGGAGTAAGCTT
Organism: Coelopa frigida; assembly: GCA_017309665.1. NCBI lineage: Eukaryota > Metazoa > Arthropoda > Insecta > Diptera > Coelopidae > Coelopa > Coelopa frigida. The sequence goes on from CM029565.1 coordinate 29,689,361, forward strand.
TTTACAATAGTTATTCTACAATTGGTTAAAAGTCTTACAAGTAAGCTTTTTACAATAGTTATTCTACAATTGGAAACAAGTGTTATGGGTAAAATAAGAAAAAAGGGTTTTCAATCATTTAATTTTATTTCATATTAATGAATACAAATATTAATGTATGTAAATATTAAGGATTTTTGATTTTCAATCTATATTCCATTCGTTGCTTCTGTCTAATTTTAGCGAATTGAAAGAAATACTTTGTGAAGAAGAATACATCCAACAGTATTCTTCTTCAGTTTTTTCTTTCATAATTGCAGCGTCTGTAAAGAAATATTGAAGTTTGATTTTAAGAAATAAATGTCATTGAGAAATACTTACTTTTAATAGCAAATGCAGAATTAAAATGTTTTACTGCTTTTTTTTCTTCTGTTCAATTCACAATCACTGATACAGACGTCACGACATATGACAAAGTGGTCAAAACCAAAAATTTCAAAAATTTCTCCAGTAAAACAATTGGATAACATTTACTATAGTAAACCTTTTCAAAGCCTTATTGTAAAACACTTACTTATTGTATTTTTCGCAATAGTTTCACAAATGAACTTGGAAATTTATTACCTACAGAATAATTTCACAAGCTTGCTTGGAAAACGATTACAAATTTTTTTTACAAAATGATTTGTTGGGTTCTAGCTCAATCTTACACAACCAATTTGAACAAATTGTTTTCCATACGAGCTTATACAATTATTCTTGAGGTAATAAATTGCCAAGTTGATTTGTAAAACTATTTCGTAAAAACTAATCGCATAGGAGTGTAGAACACTATACTAGACCAAATCATCACAAAATCATGATGTTTCCTTCTATATGAGGTAATGATTTTGTGTTGTAATTTAGTGTCATTTCTAACTTTTTTAGCCTGGTAATAATACATTTTTTAGAGTTTTGAGAAAACGTTTTATTTGTTATAAGAAACAATTGATAGTGAAAATTTCTAAAGTATTTGAAAACAATAAAATAGAAACAAATTTGATTATTAAAAGTCTACAACAATAAAAGTAAAACTATAAAGGTTGTTCCCACATTACAACCCTTCCAGTGAAAACGAAACGATTTTGCAGCATTTAACGAAAGTTCTTGTTCCCTACACCATGCCTCTACAATTCTAAGAGCTAGCCTCATCGTGTATTGTATGGTGTCCAGAAACTTTACACTTCTAATAATCACCTTGTAGGTCCAGTTTCCGAAGTAAGGAGTCGACGGTAAAATTCCACAGGATGGGAGATAGTACTCCCCCCTGTGGGCATCCCTTGACTACCCGCCCTCGTACTTTAGCACTTTCCTGCCGTAGGTTGATCGCACTATTCCTCAGAACATTGTCTATCCATGAAATTATCTTTGGTTCGACGTTGCGAGAGGCTAGAGCATCTTTCAACCTATCGAAGCTTATCTTATCAAAGGCTGATGAGATTTCTTTCTCGGCATGCCTAACAAGCTCATGTAAGGCGGTTTCTGTAGATCGTCCTGCTCTGTAGGCATGCTGACATCTGCTTAGAGGATAAGTTGTCAGCGTAGTTCTCTCCAAGAAGTCGGCTATCACCCTTTCCATTGTTTTCAAAATGAACGAGGTGAGGCTTACTGGTCGGAAGGACTTCGCTTGCTCAGCTGCTGCTTTTTTGCTTTATATGCTTCCCATGATTCCGCGCCGCATGGCCGCATTAAATGCTTTTCGTGTCCCCTTCTTCATGGTTTCCAGTTCTCTATTCCACTAGGGAGTCGAATCACCTTCTTCCACTATCGTCAGGGGACATGCACGTTTGAAAGCTTTGATCATGCCGGAGTTTATAGTTCCCACCTGGTCATCTATTTCGAGCGTATTTTCTATTCTGCACCTTGGAGTTGCAGCTATTAACTCCTCTAGCACTTCTGCGTATTTTGCGCTATCCATGTTCTTCGAAATTCTTATTATCTTCTTTCTGCGTTTGAGCGTTTTGCTGTATATAATTTTGAACTGAATAGCACGGTGGTCTAACATAGTCAAATCATTCATAACTTTTCAGTCCTCTAGCCTATCTAGCAATTTGCTACTATATAGAGTTATATCAATCACTTCCTTCCTTCGTGCGACTACGAAAGTTGAGTTTGATCCTCTATTTGAAATAAGAAGACTTTGTTTCTCTACAAATTCGAGTAAAGCTTCTCCTCTGTGGTTGTCGTCGATGCTGCCCCACAGTGTATTGTGTGAGTTGGCTTCGCAACCGATTGCTAGTCCTATATTCTTTCCTTTACAGTATTCCACTAGATTTTCCACATCTTTCGATGGAGGAGGATCAGAGGGACATACGCGGATGCTACTATAAAGGCGCCTGCACCATCCCCTATTCGCACGACTGTGTGATCAGGGGAGCTAAGGTGTGTCATGAATGTGCACTGCAGGCCTTGCCTAACCATGAGGGTTCTCTTCTTGCCTTCTGCTTCTGTATGAAACATACTGGCCGTTTTTAGCGAGACCTTTAATTCTGTTTGTCCAGTTTTTCATCCACAAAGCGCTTTGTCATTAGTGCAGACGCTGCTCTCCTGTGCTGAATATTTAACTGACACATATTGAGTTTTTCCTGGTACGGGTCCGCCTCCCTGCCTGGATTTGACTTCTTTGCGGTAGTCACTACCAGCCCCGTACCAGCGAGTGAACCCGCAACTCGCTATTCATTCTTCCGGAATTTGACAGTTGAGTTTGCCCCCTACTACCCTGATTGTCTCTGCTTCCTCCCTCGAACACCAAATAGTGAGTGAGACACCCGCTTTTTCTGCTACGACAAATTTCGCAACCAGAGTAACCCTACATTTGGAGACGTCCTTCTCGCAGCTATTTTGTCGTTACAGTTTTTTCAGGATGGTATCTTTGTCCGCACTACAGCTGTAGACGACAACGATCATCCTCTTTTTTTCTCTTAGCGCGTATAGCGTGTCAGTCTTTAAGTTATTATATTTTGACACAGCCATGACTTGGACTGCTGATTCCAGAATTTTATTGCTGGAATACCGCGATTCAAGATTACGCTGCCTGAGAACCCCAGGTTATTATGTGACGGCAATCGAAAAAAAGTAATGAAAACTATTGTTTCAATATCGAGACGAACTAATCAATAAGAAATGTACTAAATTTAATAATAAGAGTCATTTTATTATTTCAAATGTCTCAAGCAGTCAAAATGACTGCTTTTGGGCAATCTAGGTAGGTATAGCACATATGTATATACCAGAAATGAAGAAGGGGGAAGTTTAATTTAATAAATGCATTTATATGTCGTAAAAAAAGTCACAAAGTTTTAAGAAAGTGTGACATTATATACATACTTTTTTTTCTAATTGAATTTAAAAAGCAGTCAAAATGACTTGCTTGGGCAATCTAGTGTTAAAAAATTTTGACATATTTTGTCATTTGAACAAATATCCCAGGGAAATTTTTTAATTATGCTTCAAATTTAACTAGAGATTTTTAATCGTCGTTAAAGTTAACAAGAGGTGTATAAAACCAATTTTTAATTATAGATATTCATTGCGTTGTTATTTTTATCAGATGATTAAATTATATGCGTTGTTAAGGAATTTAACAGAGACTGGGCCTTAGAGATACAATTGATAATGAAAAGTATGAAAATACTGAAGTATTTGAAAACAACTGAAGTACTATACGATTTTTCATCAATTTTCCTTTTTGGTTGTGATATCTTCCAACAGATGACCTGGACGTTCTGATCTTTCTCCAATCTCTCTCTATTTCCTACGTCATCCACTGGATCCTGCTTTCTTTCTACTTCGTATACTTCCATCCTTTCCCCTTCTTATACCTTCCATCCTGCTTTCTTTTGTCCTTTTACTCTTTTCCTTCCCCCCTTCTTTCAAACAAATCCTGAACAATTTATGAATAATATTTTCAAACCTTGTATATTTGCATCAGCTCACATTTGCAAAGCATATGATGCAAGTAAAACGTTGAAGAACTTTGATCGTCGCTTCACATTATACTCAGAGAATGTGTGTGAGAAAGAGATAGTTTAATGCCGCACTCGTTCATGTTTCTGAGACAAAAGTACACAAGTACATATTCGGGTTGTGTACATTTAAGTAAATTAATTAAGTAAAGTAAATTTGGTTTGTGTTTCTGCTCAGTCCGTGTCGTGACCTTGAAAACAACGCCCCTATAAAAGTTTCACTTCAAAAATTCAAATTATTGGTCTTTACAGCCATGATAGTCTATGATAGTGGTTATAAACCTAAATGGCTTTGCAACTTTATATTTTAACGTCCTTACATTAGATATAGAATATCTGGGAAACCAAACCTCTTATAAGGATAACATTGTTACTACGAATATGCATTCTCATTACCATAAATAGATAACGTCAGATGTACACGCACCCAGCAGACATGTGTATAATTACTTACTTATGTGGCCATTACAACCGTGTGTCGGCTTTGGCCGCGTCCAATAGCCTAGGTCACTCGCTCCTGGACTGGGAGCACTGGCGCCAGTTCGATATTCCCAAGGTTCGTGGTAACTTGGTCTCTCCACCGGAGATTCGGTTTACCCGGCCTACGACTGCCGTTTGATACCGCATAGAATGACTTTTTGGCTGAAGCGTTTTCATCCATTCGCTCGACGTGACCTAGCCAGCTGATTTTAAGCCGCTGGATTTTAATCCGCTTGACTATGTCAGTGTCGGCGTACAGCTCGTCGTTCTATCTCATCGCCAACATTCAGGGGACCGAAGATCTTGCAAAGAATTTTCCTCTCGAACGCTCCTAGGGTATTCTTATCGGTGTTCGATACTGAGTCCGAAGCAACATCGGTTGGCAAGAGTTATCCTTCGCTTGATATCCAGGCTGACATTATTTCTGGTGTTAATGCTGGTTCCCAAGTAGACGAAGTTCCATACAATCTGGAATTTGTAGGCGTCGATTTCGACTTCCTGCTGGTCGTCCCGCACAGATCGTCTTGTCCTCGTTTACCGCTAAACCCACACGACGTGACTCCTTCTCCAGGCTTGCTGCACTAACTGCTCTCTTTTTTCACCCTATGATGTCGATGTCATCGGCGTACGCAAGCAGCATGACACTTTTGTTGAATATAGTGCCGGCCCGGATCTGTCCTGCAGCTCTTACGATTTCCAGCATCAAATTGAAGAAGTCACACGATATGGAGTCGCCCTCGTTTGATATCAAATGGCTCGGATAGGTCCTTTCCAATACGCACCGAGCTGCTAGTTTTACTCAGGGTCATTTTGCTAAGTCTTGAAACCTTTGGATAGGCGCTGTATTTTCGGATCTCATTCCTGTCTCTGTGCATTTCGATATACTCCCAATCACGTCTTTCCGTTTTTCTTTTTGTTCCGGTAAAGACGCCTCTCTTCCCTCCTCTTCACTTTATATCACTCCTTAACAGTTCGCGTTGCCATTGTCTGCAGAGTCGCTCTATATGCGGCGTTTTTTCAGCAGTAGCGTCGCGATACTCTTTGTCATACCATGGGTTCCTTTGTGAGCGGAGAAAGCCCACCACCTCTTCGGCGGCGGTACGCATAGAGTGGGAAATATGTTTCCACTGCGCGCAGTCTCATTCAGCATCGAATTGAGGAGTGCTCCAATGTTATTCGCTTCGGCGAAATTGATTAACCTCTTTTCGTTATCGAAAGTCTTGTCGTGGAGGCTAAATTTCCCGGCTGTTGGCCCATACACCCTTTCCCTGTCCACCTTGTCGTTGAAGTCGCATATCACAATTTTTACATCATGTCGGGGCAGCGCTCATATATGCCTTTAAGGCGTTGGTAGAAGCGCTCCTTGGTCTCATCGTCAGAGTATTTGTATTTCCCGAGGACATCAACCAGCTGGATAGTAGCACCTTCCCTATAGTGGGTCCGGACATTCCAGGTGCATATCCGTAAATCGTGGTACTTAAAACGTTTGCGTCGTCAATAGAAGGGTTCGTCTTTATCCGAGGCTTGTTGTTCGGCTTGACATTTCTATGTGAGTGGGTGCAAAACCCAACGCCACAACCTCAAACTGAGGTGTTTGATCGCTGCACACTTTGGTTCACTATCTCAACGGTTGTTGAGTAGTTATCCAGGGGGCTTGGATTAGGCAGGGATAAGGATAGTCCTGGATCTCCCCAAGTTGAGAATAATCAGGGACGCTGCCTTATTTGCCTCTTCCCATACCCACGTGTTATAATTAGCAGCTCTAAAGTTTAAATTAAAAGAAATCACAATAATCTGTAATCATCAAACACATCTGTTACCGATATAACCCTAATACTTCTAATTATGTTTTTTTATTTATAAACCTTTATATACAGTGCGGCCAATAATAACTGTCAGTAAAACAAAGCGTTGTAAAAACCAAAGTAGTTAACTGTTTTTAAATATTTTTTTTTGCAATATTTTAGTATTGCTAATATTTATAAAATTAAAGTTTCAGTTGTTATCGTTCGTCTTTTTCTTTGATTACTTTCCTCAAACGTGTGGAAAAGGTTTCACTGGCGGTGCGATGGGTATGACATTCTACGAGATCGGACGCGAAAATGTTTCTACTTTAACACGGTCACAACCAATAGAATAATTGGGTGAATATTAGTAGTTTCATGGAATGTCCAAGAGATAAATGGCTATTGAGAGGTATACAAATTTGTCCAGCATTATATTTGGGCAGCAGTATCCAAAAAAAAGAAATTACCGATATTCATTGATCAATGTGTCAAAATAGATACCAACTGCTCCCTCGAGCACTTTTAGAAAATTATACGCTTACTCCTGCCGAACTTTTTGTTCTAAACAGTTGGGGTAAGCAATCAAAGAAAAAGGCAAGGGATTCCCACTGGAGTAAGTATAAAGGTTTTATAATTTTATAGAACCGTTATATTATAAATATAAATAATTCATAAACTTTTGCAGACAATTTGATTTTTAAAATTCTTTGTTTTACTGGCAGTTATTATTGACCACACTGTAATTCCGATCACTTTCTAATCACATTAATACTATGTTCACACCGAACCGAAAATGCGCATTTTCGGCAAACGAAATTGCGGCCGTTCACACTGAATAAAGTCAATTTCGTTCTTCAAAATTTCGTTATTTGCTGGTCAAATATCGGAATATTAAAGTGATAGATGATGTATTAGTGACAAAATAAATGCTCATGTCCATGTTTTGATTTATTTACCTTGTTTACTTTTATTTGTTTATCAGGCATGTTCTCATTTTCGATTTTGATGGAAATTCAATACGAAATCGAATTGCCATGTTCCAACTTTCGATTTGTCGTTTTCAAATCCGATTCTGTATTTCGATTCTATTTCGGGTCATATTCTTCCGAAAATGCGATTATGCTCGAAAATGCGCATTTTCGGCTAGGTGTGAATGTAGTATAAGTGAAATTCGCGTAAAAGGTGCTATTGTGGGTTTTGGGTATTGGGTATTCAACAACACAACACACGAAAAAACAGTTTTTCTATTTTCAAAAAATTTAAAATTTTTTCATCATTGAAATATTTTCAGACACTCCATTTTTTTAATTTAAAACATATTTGTATAAAAATTTGATTTTTTGATTTATTGAATTAAATAGATTTCCGATTAGAAAAACACAAATAAAGAAAATTTTAAAAAGTATATAAATAATTGAAATTAAAAAAAAGAATATTCACCCTTATTCCGGTTGTCGTCGTCGTCACCGACTTTCTCTCGTCGACGATTTCGCCGTCGTCTCGTCGTCGTCCTCGCCTCGTCAGTTATCTCGTATTCTATTTGAAAGACGAGACGTCGACGACTAGGTATCGAAATTTTAGTACAATGTGACAGCAGAATTTTGAATTTTTGAATTTTTTCAGAACTGACACAGTGAATTTAATTTATTTTCAATTTGAAGCTGTATATTGTGACCCCATATAGGTTAGCATGGGACGGAAATATGCACACCATATACAATCAAAAACATTCCCAAGCCAGGAATGTAGTTGGAATGACAATAGGTGTCCTCTATAACACCCAAGCACAAAAATACAAATTATTGGTATTTGCAGCTCTCGAGGGGCTTTGACCAATGTCCAATGTTGTATTCATTGGAGCGGAGGAGGCCGTAAAGAAAAATTTATATTGGCGGAGCCGGGTTCGAACCGGGGATCGAATCGCGGCTCGCTGACTCGTAGGCTACACACTTAGCCACTGAGTCGCGGCCTCCCCTCCTCAATAACATCCACCGGTTCAATTAGTGCAGAGAGATTGCTTTACACGAGTTACATGATGTTCATGTTGCTTTTGCTGAACCGTATGGTTCCATGCAGATGGGTGTCGAGACTCAGGAGAAGAGCTTCCATTAATTGACTCGAGGGATAAAAATTGTGGGTGTAGTTCAATGGTCGAACATCCCATAGGTTCATCAAGCTCATGGCTAATGTCTTTTAAATATCTCCTTAATATGCCACTCCTCCCTAAAGCACCATCCCGATTACAGATTTTCGCCGTTGTTCTTATCGCGTATTAATTTAGCTGTCTAGCCGCGTACATAAAATTTCAATTGCTCCTCGTGTCCAATTTTGCAAAAATACCTTCAATATTTGGTTATTTCCATATGAGTCGTCAGCTCTCGTCAGTAAAAATTTCGACGATAGAAAACGACGATTTCCGAGTCGTCGTCGTTCAATTCATAGGGAATGCTGTCAGTCGTCACCTAGCTATCGTCACTTAGCAAAAACGACAATCAGAATACCGAAACGTCATTTTCTATCGTCGTCGTTAGTTTTTCGAATCGTCGACGACAACCGGAATAAGGGTGATTATTATATAAATTTGTTTTTTTTTTAGTTTAAATAATCCGGCGAATATTGTAAAATTAATCTTTTCATATCCAAATACGCGTAATATTAATCTCACCTTAATCACATCTCATTTAATCTCATTCTTATATCCATGACATTTCGTTCTATGCGAAGTGTCAACACAAGCAAAAATCAAAAGACATAAACAAAAAAACCAAAAGCGACGGAAAATGCGTTTTCATAACACT